>OZ030024.1:22325000-22375000 GCA_964023405.1 Apodemus agrarius
GCTACAGATGAAAGGTTTGTTTTATTCTACTTGGTGAAAAAAGATTGCATATACTTTGTATATACTTGACAGTATAAAGAAAAGTACCAGCTAATAAGAAAAAGCCTGAGATACCACAGAAGAACTTCATTTAAGAAAACATAATCAAGCCGGGCAGTGGTGGCACACGCCTTTAATCCCAGCACTTGAGAGGCAGAGGCAGGCAGATTTCTGAGTTTGAGGCCAGCCTGATCTACAGAGTGAGTTCTAGGACAGTCAGGGCTACACAGAGAAACCCTGTCTCGAAAAAACAAACAAACAAACAAACAAACAAACCCGAAAGAAAAAAAAAGAAAACATAATCAAAAAAAGAAAAGAAAAAAAAGAAAACATAATCAAAAAAAGAAAAGAAAAAGAAAACATAATCAAGCCACCACTGTGACATGTGACTGGAATCCCAACTATTCAGGAAACCAAGGAACCCTTATTCTACTTACTGATGGTTCCAATGGGTAAGAGTAGTGACAATGGCGATTTTACTATATTAACAGTATATTTTAATTGTTCTTTTATTAATAGTTATTTTTGCTAATCTCTTACTGACAAGCGTGTAGGAGTTAAGGTAAGAGAACTAGCACGATCCTGAAGCCACCTTAGCCTACAGTGGGAAAATTGTTAAGAAAGGGATAGGGGGCCGGGCGGTGGTGGCGCATGCCTGTAATCCCAGCACTTGGGAGGCAGAGGCAGGCGGATCTCTGAGTTCGAGGCCAGCCTGGTCTACAAAGTGAGTTCCAGGACAGCCAGAGCTACACAGAGAAACCCTGTCTCGAAAAACCACAAAAAAGAAAAAAAAAAAAAAAAAAAAAAGAAAGGGATAGGGGAAGCAGGCTAGCAATATAGCTCAGTTGGGAGAGTGCTTGTTTAACATACATGAAGCCTGGGTTCATTCCAAAAAAAATACATAAACTGGGGATAGTGGCCAACAACATGGAGGTAGAGCAGTTGTGAAGCATGAAGTACAAGGATCACAACTCCAAGGTCATGAGAATGTTGCAAAAAAGCAAAGCAAAACAAGAACCAATCCCCATGGGGGGGGAGGGGGAGGAGGTAGAGAAAGGTAGTAGAGAAGGCAACAACTGTGGCTAAGATGAATGTATGCTTGTGTCCTGAAGCACACTCCTTTACTCTGTCCATACTGCTTTTCATCCTGTTAATAATGCCCAATCCTGAAAACCTAACTGTTCATCTTCAACATTCCTAAGTCCACAGCTTTAAGGTTTAAATGCAGAAAAATCAAAGCTTACAGACTAGAACTTCTATGAACTCAACCTATCTCCAAGCAACCTAGAAGCCTTTTATAAAAAGGCATTCCTTGTCAACTGATCAGCTTTCCTAGCAATTCCTCACAATGGTTCTCTGAAAGCCACTCCCCCTGTGTCTGTCACTCTTGGAAGTTCTTCATGGTTACGAATTCTCAAACTTCTTTATCCTCATCTCTATCCCTTTATCATGCATCCATTTTTGAGGCAGTCTCACTGTGTAACTCACTATGTAGATCAGGCTGGCCTCAAACTCACAGAGATCCACCTACCTCAGTGGGATTAAAGGCGAGCATAACCTTACATGACATTACCTGTCCCTTTAAACACAAGAGGAACACCAACTCTAAATCCCAAATCCTTGTTTTTCTATAGGGTGCCAAAACTTTCTTATATTTGTTTATCTGTTTGCTGATAATAAGGGTTGAATTTAGCACTTTGTACATGCTAGGCAAATATTCTATCACTAAGATATATTCCCAGGGGACTGGAGAGATGGCTCAGTGGTTAGGAGGACTGACTGCTCTTCCAGAGGTCCTGAGTTCAATTCCCAGCAACCACATGGTGGCTCACAATCATCTGTAAAAATGGGATCCTGATGCCCTCTTCTGGTGTGTCTGAAGACAGCTACAGTGTATTCATATACATAAAACAAATACATCATTTTTTAAAAGATATATTGTCAGATATCTCTCTGTATTTCTCTGTCTTTGTCTCTGTCTGTCTCCCTCCTCCTCTTCCTCCCCCCTCCCCCCTCTTCTCCAGGGTCTTACTTTATTCCAGATTGTTAACTCTTAGCTAACTCTATAGACTAGACAACTATTAAGCTGGGAATCCCCATGCCTCTAACTCCAGATTATGGATTAGAACAATCCTGTACCACTAACTCTGCCCTTTTTTTTTTTTTGGTTTTTTGGAGACAGGGTTTCTCTGTGTGGTCCTGGCTGTCCTGGAACTCACTCTGTAGACCAGGCTGGCCTCGGACTCAGAAATCCGCCTGCCTCTGCCTCCCAAGTGCTGGGATTACAGGCGTGCGCCACCATGCCCGGCTCTTGCCCTATCTTTTGTTATTCCTTTTATCAATTCCTTTACCCCACCAAATACTACTGATCTTGAATCTTTCTACTTTCCCTCAGGGGCTTCTTGTCAGAACTCTTCACAAAGGCACAGTTGTCTGTGCTGTCTGCCTCTTGCTAACTAAGACTGAACTCAGGACTTCATATATGCTATGCATGTTTTTACACTATATAGATGTGTTTATGTTTGGAGGGAGGGAGGAGGGAGAGGCGGTCAGGAAATAATCTTAGCAGAAGTTACATTTTTTTCCTTTTCCTTTTTTTTTTTCCCAAGACAGGGCTTCTCTATGTAGTCCTATAATTTGCTTTATAGACCAAGCTGGCCTTGAACTCAGAGATCCACCTGCCTCTGCCTCCACCATCCAGCTCTTTCTTCTTTCTTTTCTTTTCCCTTATTTATTTTTTAAAATGATTATATATATGATATTATATATGATATAAATAGGATACATATATAATATATAATATATAATATAAATAGGATACATATATAATATGTAATATATATTATATATATGATGAGTAGTCTTAGCTGTCTTTAGACAGCTCCAGAAGAGGCATCAAATCCCATTACAGATAGTTGTGAGCCACCATGTGGTTGTTGGGAATTGAACTAAGGACCTCTGGACGAGCAGTCAGTGCTCTTAACCACTGAGCCATCTCTCCAGCCCCCCTTTTTTTCTTTTAAAGACAAGATCTTATTATGTAGCTCTGGCTAGCCTAGAACTGGCTTTGTAGACCAGGCTAACCTCACTCATATTCACAGAGACCCTATTTTCACAGGGATCTTCTTGTCTCTGCTTTCAAAGTGCTGTGCCTACAGGTATAAAGGTGTGCACTACCACTGCCAGGCTAGTCTTGTTTTAAAATGTATTAAAATCTGTAGAAATCTAGTAATTGTTAATTCAATTTTTTAAATTAAAATTATATTGGGACACGAGAGACTACTCAGCAGTTAAGTCCACTTGCTGCTCTGCAGAGGACTAGAGTTAAGTTCCCAGCATCCATGTTGGGTGGCTCACAACTGCCTGTAATCCCAGCTGTAAAGGACTACTCTATAGCTAATGCCCTCTTTTGGTCCCCATAGGCACCTGCACATACATATGGACATACATTCACACAGACACATAAATAATAAAAATGAATCTTTAAAAAAGTGTCCTTGGGCTGGGCGGTGGTGGCACTTGGGAGGCAGAGGCAGGCGGATTTCTGAGTTCGAGGCCAGCCTGGTCTACAAGTGAGTTCAGGACAGCCAGGGCTACACAGAGAAACCCTGTCTCCAAAAAACAAAAACAAAAACAAACGAATGAATAAATCTTAAGAGAAAAAAAAAAGACAGAGACGTTAACTATATTTTCCCAAAATTAAGTTTGATCTGAACATCATTTAAAAAGTCATTAAAAGACTTTTGGCTTGAGATTAAGACAATTTCCAACAATTTTTGAAATGGTACTAAACATAGTTTTACTATTTTGTACTCTGTATTATGCCAAGGTGTATTCGAGCATTGAAGATTACAAAATCAAAATATCAATCAGCTCTGAAAAACACTGAATGTGCTCTACCACCCTGCGGTATCAAAATTCAGTCAAGATTTAATAACATTCATCTCATTAGTATGCAAATTTTCTTTTGTCTTTAATAAACAGTAAAATTATATATACATATACCAAATAATTTTTTAAAAAATAAATCTATAGATTTATTATCAGTAAATGTTAGATCCGTATTGACTTCATATACCTATAAAGTCATGTAAAACTTCCTCAGGCCTAAAAAATTATGAGTAGAAAAGTTTAAGAAAGCCGGGCAGTGGTGATGCACGCCTGTAATCCCAGCACTTGGGAGACGGAGGCAGGTGGATTTCTGAGTTCAAGGATGGCCTGATCTACAGAGAGAGACAGCCAGGGCTATACAGAGAAAAAAAAAAAAAAAAAAAAAAAAAAAAAAAAATCAAAAGACCAAATATCAAAAAAAGAAAAAAGAAAGAAAGAAAGAAAAATTTAAGGAGTCTTAATCTAAACAATCCTACTTGTTAAAACAAAGTAACTTTTCTCAAATCAAAATCAATCCAGAAGCCGGGTGTGGTGGCGCACGCCTGTAATCCCAGCACTGGGGAGGCAGAGGCAGGCGGATTTCTGAGTTGGAGGCCAGCCTGGTCTACAGAGTGAGTTCCAGGACAGCCAGGGCTACACAGAGAAACCCTGTCTTGAAACCCCCCCCCCAAAAAAAATCAATCCAGGCCAGGCGTGGTGGCACACACCTGTAATCCCAGCACTTGGGAGGCAGAGGCAGGCGGATTTCTGAGTTTAAGGCCAGCCTGGTCTACAGAGTGAGTTCCAGGACAGCCAGGGCTATATAGAGAAACCCTGTCTCGAAAAACAAAAAACAAAAAACAAACAAACAAAAACAACAACAACAAAAAAAATCAATTCATTTAGTAGATACACTAGCAACCAAATTCCAGCTCTTGGCAGTTTCAACTAACAAGTGATAAATTTCTGTGGACTTGTTAAAGAAGTCAAGTACAAATAGGTTAATGAGCAACTAGAAGACTGAAATAAATTTAGTACTCCATTAATTATAGATAAAATCAGCATCTAGAGAGAAAAGACAGCTCTAATAAGGGACTAGGTTACAATAAAATTTTCTGACTTCAGTTTGATCCCCAGTTGTCACATAAAAGAAGAACTGACTTCAAAATACTGTCTTCTGACTTCCACATGTGTGTCACAGCACAGGTGCCCCCTGCTGTCATATACATAGTAATAATAACAACAACAATAATGATTTTACTTTTCAGAGGATTTTGTTTGTGACTAAGTTTCATACAACTCAGGCTGCTCTCAAACTGACTATGTAGTTGAGGATAACCTTGAACTCCCAATTTTCCTGCCTCTACTGGAATTATAGGCATGAATCATGAAGCTTGGAAAGCTTGGGTTCTTTCCCTATACAAAACGGAATGTTTTGAGGATTGGAAAGATGGCTCAGTAATTAAGAATATTTGTTTTTCCAGAGGTCTTAGGTTCAATTCCCAGCACACTGGTAGCTATAATCTCATCTGTTAAGTTTAGTTCCAGAGGATCTGAAGCACTCTTCTGGCCTCTTGCAGGTACCGTATGTATGTGGTACGCAGACTTACATGTAGGCAAAACATCCATACATATAATTTAATGTTGTATTTTCTTCCAATAATGAACTTATATCAGTTTACCATCTTTCCTCCTTATTTTAGGATCAAACCACTCTTGTATTCTCAGAAATACTGATGGCATTAATAGAATCCTGAATACTATAGTGGTGGAACAGGAGTATTCAAAAGTTTAAGGCCTGACTAGGTCACAGAGTGGGCTCTAGAAGAGCCTGGACAATTTGCTGGGGCTGTTTCAGAATAGCAAGTGAAAGGAAAGGTGGCACCTAAGTCAGGACCAAGCACTCACAGTAGTTCCCAGGAGCTGTGCCCACAACACAAGTGACGAGTCAAGTTACCTATTTGGCAAATGTCATTTCATTTCAGCTCCCTCCTCAGATATTTTACTTTGACATAGGAAGAGAGGACTAGACAAAGGTCATATTTTTAAAAGTTGATCAATAAAATAACTAATATTTGTCAGTTATTTCATGCACTCATATTTAGGAAGCACACAAATATAATGTTCAAATTACATCAAAATCTAGAATTAGTTTGGTATGGGCAAAAATAGAATTAGAAAAATATGTATTTGAACCTGGAATTTTCTTTTCCTTTTTTTGTTTTATTCGACAGTTTCACTCAACAGCTGAGGCTCTCAGGAACTCACTGTTAGCCCAGCTGGTCTTAAACTTTAAATTCTACTGCTTCAGTCTCCTGTATTTCAAACCTATGCCACCAGATCTAGCCATTTATAAATACAGTTAAATACACATGTAAAACTGCTCTCTACAGCACTGTTTATAAAAAGTGGAAACACCCTAAGTGTAAATGTCATCAGTGCAAGAGTGGTAAATAATGACTCAAAACATATCATGATAGAATGCAGTCATTAGAAACACAGATTTGGACCAGATGAAATGTCCACTCTGTAACAAACTGTTTAGTAAAGCAGGCTATAAACAGTGTAAGATTAATATGAAAAAAAAAATCTAGGGCTGGAAAGATGACTCGCAGGTTAAAAGTACTTGAACCATGAACAGCTCTATCAGATTACCAACTTCAGTTCCCAATACCCAGGCTGGGCATCTCATAACCATGTTAAATTCAGTCCTAGAGGATCTGATTTCCCCTGCTAGCCCCCAGTGATACCTGCCCACATTCACCTCCACCTCCCACACATACATGTAATCAAATATACAATACATCTATAAAAAAAATTCTACTTAGCTAGATATAGCAGAGCTCAGCCACTATCCCAGCACTTGGGAGGCAGAGGCAACAAGGTCAAGTTCAAGTTCAACCTGGTCTACACAGTGAATTACAAGCTAGCAAGGACAATATAAGATTCTGTCTCAAAAATAAAATGAGAATCCTATTTATGTAAGATATTACATATGTATGTACGTAGGTATGTATGTGTGTGTATGTATGTATGTAGAAAGAATATATTCAAGAAGAGATTTTTACTTTTAGTATTTTCATATTGCCTTTAAGACTGTTTTGTTTTGTATTGAAACGGGGTCTCAATATGCAGCCCTGGCTGGCCTACGACTGCTTTATAGACCAGGCTAGCCTCAAATTCAGAGATCTGCTTCTGCCTCCCAAATGCTAGGATTAAAGATAAATGCTAGCATGCCTAGCACATTTAAAAATCTATACAAAGGAAAAAAAAAACCAGCTTTTAGAATTAAGTTATTTTGAGGGATGGGGCCACCCACCCACCTCAAAAATATTAATCCAGACTTGGGAGGCAGAGGCAAGCAGATTTCTGAGTTTAAGGTCAGCCTGGTCTACAGAGTGAGTTCTAGGACAGCCAGGGCTACACAGAGAAACCCTGTCTCGGAAAAAAAAAAAAAAAACCCAAACAAACAAACAAAAAATTAATCCAGAATTCCTCCTGTCAAAAGGAAATGTAGGGACAAAGAGTGGAGCAGAGACTGAAGGAAAGGCCATCTAGAGACCACCCTACCTAGGGATCCATCCCATCTGCAGACACCAAACCCAGCCACTATTACTGATGCCAAACAATGCTTGCTGGTAAAGCCTGGTATAGCTGTCCCCTGAGAGCTCTGCCAGAGCCTGACCAATACCGATGCAGCCAACCATTGGACTGAGCCTGGGGACACCAATGTAAGAGTTAGGGGAAGGACTGAAGGAGCTGAAGGGGTTTGCAACCCCATAGGAAGAACAATATCAACCAACCACACCCCCTAGAACTCCTAAGGACTAAACCACCAACCAAAGAATACACATGGAGGGACCATGGCTCCAGCTGCATATATAGCAGAGGATTGCTTTATATGGCATCAATGAGAGAAGAGGCCCCTGGTCCTGTGAAGGGGAATGTTAGGGCAATAAGGCAGGAGTGAGTGGGTGGGTGGGGGAGCACTCTCATAGGGGATAGGGGGTTTGTGAAAAAGAAAGCTGGGAAGAGGGATAACATTTGAAATGTAAATAAATAAAATAAACAATAAAAATAAAAAAGAGAGAATCCAGTTATTTAAGACTAAATCAGTATATAGCCATTAATGAGCAGAAATGAAGGTATAAAACGACCTATCATATAAAAATGTTAACAATGGTTTATTTCTGTGTGATAGGATTACATATTGTCTCTTTTAGGTTTTATACTTTATAATTTTCACAGTAGTCTTTCTGCAATAAAACAAAATGCAAAACTTAAGAAGCTGATGCAGGAGGACAGTCTCCAGAATAAAACAAAACAGGGCTGGGGATATAGCTCAATGGTAGACAGACTGCTTAGCAGGTGCAAGGCCCTAAATGCAGCCCCCAGTACCAAGAAATAGAAACAAAAAGTCCTAAGTTCAGTTCCTAGCAATATTCTGTGCCCCCACACAGAAATTTTCTTGGAGCTGAGAACATAAGTGGTAGAAGCATTTGCCTAGCACATCTGTTTTAGGTTCAATTCCAAGCATACACATAATAGCATATAAAACTTTAATTTGGGGGCTGGAGAGATGGCTCAGAGGTTAAGAGCACTGGCTACTCTTCCAGAAGACCCCGGTTCTATTCCCAGCACTACATGGCAACTCACAGCTGTCTGTTACTCCAGTTTCAGGGGATCCAATACTCCCACAAAGACAAGCATGTAAACAAAATATCAATGCACATAAAAAACTTACCCCCCAAATTGTATTTCCTTTTAATAAAGTCAACTTTTCTTTGCAATGCTCAAAGCAAAATACATCCACTTAAAAAATACATATAAAGCCGGGCGTGGTGGCGCATGCCTGTAATCCCAGCACTTGGGAGGCAGAGGCAGGCGGATTTCTGAGTTCGAGGCCAGCCTGGTCTACAGAGTGAGTTCCAGGACAGCCAAGGCTACACAAAGAAACCCTGTCTCGAAAAACAAAAACAAACAAACAAACAAACAATATATATAAACACACACACACATATATGTATGTATGTATGTATTAGCATAATCTAAAAAATTATGTATGTCAGACATAGTAGCACAAGTTAGTAATCTTAGCACTCATGAGACTATAACAGGAGGACCATGAATTAAGAGGGTCAGGCTGAGCTAAAAAGTGAGGCCCTGTTTCTGAAAAACACAAAAATTCATATAAATCCTCATATAAAATGATCTCATACAAATTAAACAAAAATTTTACTGTTCACATAAAACAAGCATTAAACCACTCAACAGTGCCCTTTAACCAAGACCTTCAATGAATATAATTATAGCTCAACTTAATTTAACAATTATTCAAGGTCCTCATTAAACACATCAATGTCTAATTAATGATATAAATACAAGCACAAGAGCACCTTTTTGAGACTCAGTAGAGCCTGAGGTTTCCATAGCTACAAAAGTATGTCTCACTTCACTAATGTAGATTTTCCTCTTTCTGGCTCACTGCCACAATTCTGTGACATTTATTAGATAACTGCAATCCTCCTGCTATTATTAAATATAAACATTTGCTTTCTACAAATCAACAAAATGAATCAACCATGCAATAGTGAAAAACATTACTTTATCCCATCTAAATGAGGCTAATATAACTACTCATAAATTTTTCATAAAGCCATCTATCTGGCTTCTCAATTTTTTTTTTATTATTAAGTATATAGTACAGTAACCAAGGCTCACGCCTGCAATCCCAGAAGTGAGGAAGCAAGAGTTAGGATGATCAAAAGCTTAAAATCATCCTCATAAATAGTGAATTTGAGAACAGCCTGAGCTACCTGAAACTCAGTCTCAAAAACCAAACAAAACAAAACAAAACAAAACCAAAAAAAACCCAAAAAAACAAAACCAAAAAAGCAAACAAACAAACAAACAAAAAAAGAAGAAGAAAAAGGAGAATTGGTATGTTTCACTTAAAGCTTAAAAATTATTAACATTTTTATGGCAAAATACGTATTAAATTTATACTATCTTAGCCATTTTTAAGTACACAATTCAATGACATTAAGTAACTCACAGTAATATACAAAAATAACTTTCAGCCATAATTTGTCTCCTCTTGTTTAGCTTGTTTCACTTTGTAGTATTTTGTTTGTTTTGGTTTTCTGGGGCAAGATGTCATGTGGTCCAGCCTACCCCAATTCATTATGTAGCCAAAGCTGACCTTGAATTTCTGATCCTCTTCCCATGTCTATCTCCTAAGTGCTGGGTTTATAGGCATATGCCATTACTGACTTACTTTCTATGTTCTCATTTAATATACAATGTGGAAAGAATAAAAAGTTCCCTTCTCAACTATTCTCATACAGAACATACTTCGTTTAGCCATTACATGTATTCACAGATACCAGTTGTTCCCATCTTTATTTTTCATTTTGAGCCAGTCTCACTATGTAGTACAGCTTGGCTTCAAACTCATATTAACTTTCTAGCCTACTGAGATTACAGGCATGTGCTACCCTGCCAGGCCTTCTGTGTGAGTGAACGAACCAGGGGCTTGTGTTTGCTTGGCGGGCACTCTACCACTGAGCTACATTCCCATCCTTTTCATCTTTTAACTATTATGAAAAATGTTCCTAGTATACAAGTATTTACTTTAAATTCCTGTTCTCATGTGTAACCAGTAGAATAGGTGGACAGTCTGAGATTATGCTTAGCCTTTTGAACTACCTGTACACAGCAGCTGCATCAGTCTACATTCCCACAGCCAAGGTGATTTATTTTGCACAATTAATTTTTTTTGTATTTTTGTTTTTTGGTTTTGTTGTTGTTGTTTTTCCAAGACAGGGTTTCTCTGTGTAGCCCTGGCTGGCCTTGAACTCAGAAATCCGCCTGCCTCTGCCTCCCAAGTGCTGGGATTACAGGCATGCGCCACCACCGCCAGGCCTAATATTTTATTATTAGAGCTAGCCTTCTATAAAAAAGTATATAAATCCTATTGTTTTGATCACATTATTTTAACTTCCTATACATGTTGTGCAGGTATGTGTGCAGTGATATAATTCATATGATATAAAAAATGTACCTATTCCCTGTCTTGAAACCCCCCCCCAAAAAAATTCACCTATTTATTATTTGGGGGGATTATTTTATTAATCATTTTATTTGTTTCAAATGATATCCCCCTTCCTAGTTACATTTCAAATGATATTCCCCTTCCCAGTTACCTCTCCACCAATTTCTCCATTCCATCCCCCTTCCTCCCTCCTCTATGAGGGTGCTCCTCCACCCATTCACCCACTCCTGCCTCACTCCTCTAGCATCCTTCTACCCTGGGGCATCAAACCTCCCTCCTGTCCCGCTGATGTCAGATAAGACCATCCTCAACTACATATGTATCTGGGGTCCTGGCTTTCTCCCAGAATACTCTTTGGTTGATGGTTTAGTCCCTGGGAGCTTTGGGTGGTCCAGTTAGTTGATATTGTTCTTCTTATGGGGTTGCAGTCCCCTTCAGCTCCTTCAGTCCTTCCTCTAGCTTTTCCATTGGGGTCCCCAGGCTTAGTGGGATGGTTGGCTGTGAGTATCTGCATCTGTATTTGTCAGGTGCTGGTAGAATCTCAGGGAACAGCCATATCAGGCTCCTGTCAGCAAGTACTTCTTTGCATCAGCAATAGTGTGGGGGTTTGGTGTCTGCAGATGGGATGGAGTGGTCTCTGGATGGCCTTTCCTTCAGTCTCTGTTCCTTTTTTTTTGTTGTTTGTTTGTTTGTTTTGTTTTGTTCCTGTCTTTCCTTTGGACAGGAACATTTCTGGGTTAAGAATTCTGAGCTGTGTGGGTGGCCCCATCCCTCTCCTGGGAGCCATGCCTACTTACTGGGGCTGGTTTCTACAGGTTCTAGCTCCGCTTTGCTGGGTATTTCAGCTAGTCATTATCATTGGCTCCTGGGAGCCTCTCACTTCCCTGGAATCTGGGACTTTCTAGTGGCTACCCCCAGTTCCCCATACCCCTCTGCTATATGTTTCTATTCGATTTCTTGATCCACTGTAGTTCTTTCCTGTCCTGGTCTACAAGACAAGTTCCAGGACAGGCAGAATTACACAGAGAAACCCTGTCTTGAAAAACAAAAACAAAACAACAAAAAGATTTGTTCTCATTTCACATGTATGAATGTTTTGCCTACGTGTATGTCTATATTACATGTATGCTTGGTGCCCCTAGAGGTTGGAATAGGGTGTCAAATGCCCTTAACTGGAGTTACAGATGGTAGTGAGCTGCCATGTGGGTGCTGGGAAACAAACCCAAGTCTTCTGAAAGAGCAGTCAATGAGTGTTCTTAACCACTGAGCCACCTCTCCAGCCCAGCACGTTTAACTTTTTGAGGAAATAGCCAGATTCTTTACAATGGTAGCTTTTATACTCCCACCAGTAGTGTATACATCTCCACATTAATCTTTTGTTGTTGTTGTTCTCCTTTTCTGTTTCTGTAAAACAAGGTCTTACTATGTTATCCAAGCTAGCTCAAACTCCTGGGCTCACAGGATCGTCCAACCTCAGTCTCCTCTGTAACTGGGACTACAAGTATGTACCACAATGCTTGGCTCATCATTTTGATCAGAGCCATTCTTGGAAGTGAAGTTGTTTCTGGTGATTTTAATTATTTCCTAATGTTAATGATCCAGAACATCTCACATGTATGTATTAAACAATTTATATACTTTGTTGGATTTTTTTTTTGCTAAAACATTGTTTAGCAATATTTGTAAATAACTATTAAAATCAATATGCCCTTAAATATAAGTAGTTTATTAGTACTAAAGTCAGTGTGTCCTTAAATAAAAAATACATTGACTAGTACAAGGATTTTGCTGCCTATAGTTGTACTAATCAATGAAACAAAGTAGTCAGACTTTACTCACTCTATATTGATAAATGCTTGCTTCATTTGACTGACATTTTATTTTTAAAAGGGTTAATTCCTAGGGTGCAGCTCAGTGGTGGTGTATATGCTGAGCATGGAAACATGAGAACTCTGGTTATATATGGAGCAACACAAAATATCAAGTAAGTTTCTTCAGGTTACTTTCTTACTTCCACACATGTATTCTGTGGCATGCCTGCCCACATATATACATAATTAGTTAAGGTAAATAGAAACAACATATTTCAAGACTTCTCATCACTACCCCATTGTAAAGAACAGCAACTTGTTAGCTTAAGCTAACATTTGGTTTATAGCCACTGTCACAGGGCACACTTAAACATGTCCTATCTTATTAAATAGATGACTGTAATGAAGCTTTAAAACAAACATATTTGCATAATAATGCCTCTATGGACAGGCATGGTAGTGCATGTCTTTAATTCCAGCAATTGGGAGGCAGAGGCAGTAAGATCTCAGTGAATTCAAGGCAAGACTGGTAAGTACCAATATAGCCAGGGCTATGTAAAGACCCTGTCTCAAAATAAATAGATAGATAGATAGATAGATAGATAGATCAATACATAGATAGACAAACAGGTAGAGCCTCTATCAAAATGCTTGTTTTTTCATATTGTTAAAAAGCATTTTAGGGGCTGGAAAGACCAACTGCTCTTCCAAAGGTCAGGAGTTCAAATCCCAGCAACCACATGGAGGCTCACAACCATCCATAATGAGATCTGACTCCCTCTTCTGGAGTGTCTGAAGACAGCTACAGTGTACTCACATAATAAATAAATAAATCTTTTAAAAAAAGCATTTTAATATCTAACATTCTAATTAGCCGTGTAGAATTTAGTATGTATTACTATTAATCAAATTTCTATTTTATTCAAAATCAGCACTTTCTACATACAGTTAAGCAAAATACTATAAGTACACATGTAAGGAGCCAAGGAACTCATATTCTGTGTTGAAAATTTAGGGCAGTCAGTGCAATGTGTGCTTAGCTTACACAGGGCCCTGAGTTTGTTCCCTAGCACCACATAAAAATAGGTATGGGGGGCATAGGCCTATAACCACAGAACTTGGGCGGTAGAGACAGACAGGAAAATAAGAGTTAGCTCAAGATCATCCTCAACTACATAACAAGTTCAAAGCAAACCTGGACTATAAGATATCCTGCTTCAAACAAAAACCCTTCATATTGTTTTACCTTTATGAAAAGGAGAAGAAACTTAACTCCAAAAAAAGTACCTTAAATGTTTGTAGTGAAGTAAACTACTGTGATTTACCTCAGGTAGGTTCTCAGAGCTACACAGCATTAGAACTGAAATATTCTAATATAGTTCAGAGAACTTTCATGAAGTTCGGGAAACAAACGACCCAGCAAGAGAAAGAATGAATTTCTAATGCTTCTATTCTGTTGCTCATCTCTTCTCAACTTCATTTTGTCTCTGACACGTACCAGCAGAAATAAGAAGCAGCAGAAACAGAGAGCCCTGTGATGCTGTAAGAGTACTGCCAAAGAAATCAAGTACCCTGGCTTAGCAAGACTAACAGCTTGGTGATGTGAGTTCCATCCTTGGAACCCATAGTGGAAAGAGAGTCAACTCTAGAAAGCTGTATCCCAGTCTCCACAAGTATGGTGAGCAATGCATCCACATCACACTTCATACATGGAAACAATAATAAAATTAAAGTTGAGAGAGAGAGAGAAAGAGAGAAAGAGAGAGAGAGAGAGAGAGAGAACTCAAGTGCCTTAAGCATTTCCCATTTCTGAATGTGTCTATAGGAGAGAGCTTCTGCTTATTTCTTTTTCTACTTTTCACTCCTAAGCCTGATTTCTTTCTTTCTTTCTTTCTTTTTTTTTTTTAAGATTTATTTATTTATTTCATGTATGTGAGTACACTGTAGCTGTCTTCAGACACACCAGAAGAGGGTGTCAGATCCCATTATGGATGGTTGTGAGCCACCATGTGGTTGTTGGGAATTGAACTCAGGACCTCTAGAAGAGCAAGCAGTCAGTGCTCTTAACCACTGAGCCATCTCTCCAGCCCTCTAAGCCTGATTTTTAATTTGCATATATTCTTACCTTTCTTATTCTATTATTTCCTATCATGTTTTAAACCTCTCCTATATAACTAGGACAACCTCATTCTTTGTTTTTTCTT
Source organism: Apodemus agrarius (assembly GCA_964023405.1). Taxonomy (NCBI): domain Eukaryota; kingdom Metazoa; phylum Chordata; class Mammalia; order Rodentia; family Muridae; genus Apodemus; species Apodemus agrarius. The sequence continues at coordinate 22,339,979 of OZ030024.1, forward strand.
TTTTCTTTTTTTGTTTTTTGAGACAGGTTTTCTCTCTAGCTGTCCTGGAACTCTGTAGACTGATATCAAACTTAAAGAGATCCTCCTGCCTCAGCCTCCCAAATACTGGAATCAAAGGTGTGAGCCGTCACACCCACCTTCGCCTCTTTCTTAATCTGTTCACTTTCATTTCTTGGTGTTTGTTTGTACTGAGCATTGAACCTACAACCTTGAAAACACTGAATTAATGCTACACTCCCAGCTCCTCTCTCAGACTTTTATTTTGAGACACTGTCTCATAAAGTTGTTCAGGTTGGCCTTGTCATCTTCCTGCTTCAGCCTCACAAATAATCTACACTACCAGGGCTGGCTTTTTTTTTTTTTTTTTAATTTGGCAAACAAGACATATCAAAACTAATGTTTTTCAGTAGAGAATGTCTAAAAAATAGTGCCCCCCTCCATGATTTTATTTTCCTTTCCTTTCGTTCTTTTTCTTTTTTTTTCTTTAGGATTTTCCTTCTTATTATTTTATGTATATGAGTACACTGTAGCCGTACTGATGGTTGTGAGCCATCATGTGGCTGGTGGGGGTTTGAATTCAGGACTTCTGCTGCTTGCTCCTGCTTAAAGATTTATTTATTGCTATATCTAAGGACACTGTAGCTGTCTTCAGACGCACCAGAAGAGGCATTAGATTTCATTATGGATGGTTGTGTGCCACCATGTGGTTACTGGGATTTGAACTCAGGACCTTCGGAAGAGCAGTCAGTGCTCTTAACCACTGAACCATGTCTCCAGCCCCTCTTTTGGATTTTCAAGAAAGGAATTCTCTGTGTAGTCCTGGCTATTCTAAAATTCACTCTATATACAAGCTGCCTCAAACTGAGTCCCTAACTAGAAATGTTATTTTTAAATCTCTCTCTCTCTCTCTCTCTCTCTCACACACACACACACACACACACACACACACCAATTAAGAGCACTTCCTGCTCTTTCACAGGATAAGGGGTTCAATTCCCAGCACCTACATGGTGGCTTACAACCACATGTAATTCCAGTTCCAGGAGATCTCACATCCCCTTATGGTCTCCTGGGTACTGTTTGTACATGGTGTACATACTTGCAAACAATATATTCACAAGCTCTTAAAATAAAAAGAAATCTTTAAAAACAAAAATACCACATACACACATTTTTTTTTTTAAATTAATGTGTGTGTATGCCATGCATGTAAGTGGGCCCTTTGAGACCTGAATAGAACATTGGATCCTGCTGGGCAGTGGTGGCACCCGCCTTTAATGCCAGCACTTGGGAGGCAGAGGCAGGTGGATTTCTGAGTCCGAGGCCAGCCTAGTCTACAGAGTGAGTTCCAAGACAGCCAGGGCTACACATAGAGAAATCCTGTCTCCAAAAACCAAACCAAACAAACAAACAAACAAAAGACAAAAAAGAACCAAAAAAACCCACTGGATCCCTTGAAGCTGAGGTCATTTTTTATGGTTATGTATTACCGTATTAATCATTTAAGACCCTGTACCCATTGGCAGGCAATCATCACATTAAATAAAATCATGGTAGCAAGATCTAGAACTGTTTTGGGGGTTTTTTTGTTTGTTGTTTTTTTTGTTTTTTGTTTTTTTGTTTTTTTGTTTTTGAGACAGGATTTCTCTGTATATTCCTGGCTGTCCTGGAACTAGCTCTGTAGACCAGGCTGGCCTCGAACTCAGAAATCCACCTGCCTCTGCCTCCCAAGTGCTGGGATTAAAGGCGTGTGCCACCAATGCCCGGCCTAGAACTGTTTAATAGGTAAGCTAAATGCAAACTCTGTTGAATGGCAAGGATATTTTTGACATCTATTTGTCAATTTAATAACTCGCAATTGCAGATTTTATAACTTGTTTTCTTAAAAACTTAAAACTGGCGGGAAGAAGAAAAAAAAAGAGGAGAAAGGAAGAAGAAAGTCAAAGAGAGGGGAGGGGAGGGGAGGGGAGGGGAGGGGAGGGGAGGGGAGGGGAGGGGAGGGGAGGGGAGGGGAGGGGAGGGGAGGGGAGGGGAGGGGAGGGGAGGGGAGGGGAAGAAAAAAACAGAGAAGTCCAGTCACCAGGAGGCTGGAGTTGGAAGCAGAATGTGTCCTGGAACCCATGTACATCACGTGGCTCACAATTACTTCTAACTCTAGCTTCAGGAGATTTGATGCCCTCTTCTGGTCTCCTTAGGTACCCACAAGTACATCTGCTTACTCGTACACACTTAAGCAAAAATGTTTTAAAAAAAAGAGACCGCTCTGAAGATAAGAGCCCCTGGAATTCTTGCACAGTACTAGGTTGGATTCCCAGCACCCTCAGGCCACCCTCATCTAGCCCAGGAGAGTATTACACATATGTGCAGATATAACATACAAGCAAGACACTCCTGCACACTAAGTATATCTTTTATGTAAATAATAATAAATAAAATCTTTTAAAAATAAAGAACTCACCATAATGTGAAAGTGTTTATGTGTGAAATGATTACAATATCTGGCATTTATTTTAAAATAACCCATCGCCGGGCGGTGGTGGCGCACACCTGTAATCCCAGCACTTGGGAGGCAGAGGCAAGCAGATTTCTGAGTTTGAGGCCAGCCTGATCTACAAAGTGAGTTCCAGGACAGCCAGGACTACACAGAGAAACCCTGTCTCGGGAAAAAAAAAAAAAAAAAAGTATGTTAAAATAACCCATTTACTTCAAAGTAATGTTTGGGAAACAGAAGGTAAAAAGAAGACACTGAAAATTGTTAAAGCCTTGTGATGGGTATACAAAGACTCAGCATTTTATTGTCTCTGCTTTTATACATTATTTAATATGTATTTCTCACAGGCCAAGATAGCTCTATAGGTAAAGGCACCTGCCACAAGGCCACATTACTTGAATTAAAATTTCATGTGGTGGAGAGAACTACCTACAATTGTCCTCTGACCTCCATTGCAATGCATGTATATGTGGATGTGGATATACACAAATAAATGTAAAGTTTCTAAATTAAAAGTTGAAATTAACGATGGGCAATATAAATGTTAAATACTGTTTAAACAAGCAAATTCATATATATATATGTATATATAAATATATAGAGAGAGAGCGCGCGCTAGCAATTAAATATCTGTAAAAGGGTGATCTTTTTAAGACATCTTGTCAAATGAAGTTAAAAATGAACATATAGGCACAAGCATGTAATATGCATATTACATGGTTGTATTCATTAAAAATATCTCCTTAAAGGTGGACAGTGATCAGGTGGCAGCAGCGGCACATGGCTTTAACCCCAGCATTTGGGAGGCAGAGACAGAACTCTCTGTTTGAGGCCAACCTGGTTTACAGTATGAATTCTAAAACAGCCAGGGTTACACAGAGAAACCTGACTCAAAAACAAAACAAACAAACAAACAAACAAAGAAAAAAAGCCTACTTCCTTAAAAAATTATCACATTCTTCCTATTTTCATCCTGCCTTATAATCTTTCTGATTATGATACTCCCCAGCTTTGTTGACCAGGAAAGATAGGACAGTGCCGACATATATGGTCTCATATCATCATAAACAATAAGAATAAAACCTAAAAATCTCCTTCATTAAGAAACACTTCAGCCGGGCAGTGGTGGCCCACGTCTTTAATCCCAGCACTTGGGAGGCAGAGGCAGGCCGATTTCTGAGTTCGAGGCCAGCCTGGTCTACAGAGTGAGTTCCAGGACAGCCAGGGCTATACAGAGAAACCCTGTCTTGAAAAACCAAAAAAAAAGAAAGAAAGAAAGAAAGAAAGAAAGAAAGAAAGAAAGAAAGAAAGAAAGAAAAAAGGAAAGGAAAGGAAAGGAAAGGAAAGGAAAGGAAAGGAAAGGAAAGGAAAGGAAAGGAAAGGAAAGAAAAAAGACTTCTACATGCCTTTAATCCAGCACTTGAGAGACAGAGGCTGGTGGATCTCTATGAGTTTAAGGCCAGCTTCGTCTACAGAGTTCTAGGTCAGCTGGGGCTACATAATGAGATTGTCTTAAATGAAACAAAACAAAACAAAAAACCACAAACAACAACAATACTAGTCTTGAAAAACAAAAACAAAAAATGAAAAAGGAAACAAACTTCTAAAAATGTCTCTTCTATTCAGATTGTACTTTTAGAAAAGTATCTTCACAACTGGGCAGTGGTGGCACACGCCTGTAATCCCAGCACTCTGGGAGGCAGAGGCAGGCGGATTTCTGAGTTCGAGGCCAGCCTGGTCTACAGAGTCAGTTCTAGGACAGCCAGGGCTATACAGAGAAACCCTGTCTCGAAAAAACCAAATCCAAAAAACCAAAAAAAAAAAAAAAAGAAAAACAATATAACTGATGCTAAAGTTAAAAAATTAATAATAATTTTTAGGGGACTGGAGAGTGGAGAGATGGCTCTGCAGTAAAAAACACTGGCTACTCTTCTAGAGGACCTAAGCTTGATTCCTAGTGCATACATGACAGCTCATAACCATCTGTAACTCCAATATCTGAGGATCCAACACAGATCTTTTTGGGGGGTCTGTGAGCACAAGGTACATACATGCTACACAGACATATAGGTAAGCAAACCACTCATACATACAAAAATAAACCTTAAAAACTGAAACCCCAGCCGGGCGGTGGTGGCGCACACCTTTAATCCCAGCACTTGGGAGGCGGAGGCAGGCAGATTTCTGAGTTCGAGGCCAGCCTGGTCTACAGAGTGAGTTCCAGGACAGCCGGAACTACACAGAGAAACCCTGTCTCAAAACAAAACAAAACAAAACAAAACAAAACAAAACACACAAAAAATCTGAAACCCCTAACATTTATAAAATATCTTCTTAAATTCTTAAATCAGTGACATATTTTCAGTATCTTCTCCTTCCTAATAATCTCTGATTATGATACTCCCTGCTAAGGCTCAGTGATAGAATACTTGCCCCATTCTTGAAGCCCAGGTTAAATTCCCAGTACTGCTGGGCATTGTGGCACACCCCTAAATCTCAGCATTCAAAGAAGAGGCAGGCAGATCTAAGTTCCAGAACATAGTGAGTTCCAGACCAGAGAGCTACATACTAAGACCCTGTCTCAAAAACCAAAAATAAGTAAATAAATAAATCCCTAGTACTGTCCAATAATATAATAATAAATAAATAAAGCCAAATGCTGTAACGAAGTATTTTAATACACATTTGCTAATTAAGGAGATACCTACTTTTGTAGAACGAATAATAAAGTTTAGAATAGTAAAATCACTTGCCCCAGGTCACGGCGCTGAAGAAGTTGCTAAACTGGTATTCAAACCTAAGCTGACTTACAACACCCACTTCCTCCACCGTATCTACAGGTCCACCTACCTCTAAGAGAAAAAGCTATATTGAAGTCCTATGAAAATATTTAAAGCCTTTTTCAAAGAGATCATAAAATGCGTGCTATGTTACTGGACACATATACTTCACAGTAGCATTGGCTTTGGGTAAGGAGTACTGACTCCAACACAGAAAGCATTGTTTCTGCTGAGGGTGAACTTTCCCCCCACGCCTCTTTCAGCTTGTTTCTCAGCTCTATACAATGGAGAAATTAAATATCCTTGATATCTAATACCAAGACCCTAAAATTCAAAGAAGGTAAGTCTAAAAAATAAATCTATTTAAACAGTGCAGAGTTAAAATATTTACTACAACAAAGAAAACATTTTTTAAAGTAATTGTCAGCTGTTTAAGGTGCATAGCCTAGAAGCTTTCCCAGAACTTTCTTGGGGCCTTTTTTCCCCCTAAGCATCATTCCTATTATGTAGCTTTTCTTATTCTTACATATAATGAAATAGAAATAACATCAATACTTGGTAAATAAGTTATATATCATTTTGAAATTTACAACATCCAAAAGTTTTCTGTTTGGAATTTTCAAACTAAGTATGTGTTTGGTGTCACTGCTGGATTTATTAACTTATCATCTTTATGTTTGAATATTTTCAAGTTTAATTTGAGTTTAAGAACAATTTAACTGAAATACTAAAGTAGAACACCCAACACTTAATTTTAAATGATCCTAAGGGATCTTCCCAAGGCCTCTCAAAGCAGATACAACGGCCTACAAGCAATTCAAGCACAGCAATGAAATCCACTGAAACGTTTAGCTGCTCTAAAAGAAGGATCAGGCTCCTTAGCAAAAATCTACATTGTGTGAGTCTGCAAAGTTTCCCACTTTCCCACTTCAACTCCACCTCAGAGAAAGCCTTTGCACACTAACACAATATGCTGTAAAATGGCACTTTGCTGACCTTCCAATAGTCCAGCTCTATGAAAATTCTGTGATGGGTGTAACTTCAGAGAATCTGAAAAACACAAAAAGCATTAAGTACTTTTTATGCTGAATGAGAAAAAATGCCAAGGATAGCATACATCTCTTACATAACTATTATGTATTTTTAAGAGCCTAAGCCCATATTAGTTTAGTTTGTTCCCTGCAAAAGGAAGGTTGGGTTGCTTCTACATTAGTCTCTAAAGCTAAACTTAGATTTTGATAAAGCATTTGTTTCATGGAAAATTATCTGATGATTACTGCCCAAATGGTATTACTGTCTTGACTATTTTTAGCATCCAATTGTGCATTAGCCCTATTCTAAAGATCTAGGTATTTTCTCTTCCTTTTGACACTTCAAACTACAATATTTTTAAGCTACTTCAGGTAATATCTGAAAAACATCCTACAGGATAGTGACTGCCAACTAAATCCATCAAAGCAACAGACAATGGCGTAACAGTTACTAAATAGGACTCTGTGTACAAATTCAACAGTCTATAAAGTCTAGCACCTTCCAGGGTAAACCATATCCCTCTGGTTCACTTAACATAAATACATTAATGCCAGGCTTTAGTCCTTCTCTACCCCCGAAAAGGAGAAATTTTCTGGTGGGTTTGTAAAACCAAAAATAGGAGAAATGCTGGATTTCTTGGAAAAAATGTTCACCATTTTTTATATTTATAAAAAATATAAAAGAACTGTCTTTTGCCTCCTTCCACTGTATAAGAACTATCGATGAGTACAGATGGGGGTTATTTTGGATTTGATACCCCTTGCAGAGGGAACCTGTTCTGACACATTCTTGTGGTGTCCAGTGTAGGAATTTAACCCCAGCAGAGATCACCTCAAGTGTTAATGTTTTAGATGCTGGGAATCCCCTGCAGGCCTTAGCCAAAATAGTTTTAAATGGGATTCTCTGTTCATTGCCTCCTCTCTGCACGAAGCCCTTGAACAGCAAAGAAGAGAATTTTTCTCAAAGGGCAGGACTGTGCCCGAGCCTGGTACTCAAGGGAGAGGAATACGAGTAATCCAGGGAGGGCATCCCTATCTTTGTAAAAGAGGAGAAGCAATTATAATGTCACGGAGGTGGAAAGAGAGAAAGAAGAAGATTGGGGCCTTTTCCAGGCAAGAAGATGACGAGGAAAGGAAGAACGCCTGGCCGAGGGGGGCCGTCCCGACGTGGGGAGGGAGTGGACTAGGCCGGGGAAGGGGGGGTGGTGGTGGTAGGACGACCGCGCACAAACAAGACCAGAGGGAGAGAAAAAAAATGGTGACCCTGAGCTCAGAAGCCCCTTGGGACCACGCAGCCCGGCGTGGGGCAACTTTAACAAGGAGTGGAGTCCGGGGTACCCGAGCCGCGACGCCCCGACCCTCCCCCCCCTCCCGGATCGCCCCAGCAGCGGGACCAGTGGGGTGATTCCCGAGCCGGGGGAGGACTGAGCCGGCAGTCCGCCGAGGGTGGTGGAGTCCGGACCCGCCGAGCGGCAAGCTGCGAACCTCCCGGGCCCCAGAGGAGCCGGGGGCGCGCGGACCCTGAGCCCCCCGGCGCTCTGCGCCGCGCTGGGGAGGGGGCGCCGCTCGGCGGCTCCGGGATCACCCCTGGCCCTCCGCGGCCAGCCCAGGACTCTGGTGAGGGGCCACCCCGCCTGAACCCGGCCCCGACGGGGACCCCCCGGGACTCGGCGCGCTCGCGCTCCCCGCCCCCACGCCCCACCCCCCATCTGACTCACCTCGCGAGTACAGGGACTTGGGCGATTCCAGGTCTAGGTCCGCGCTGAGCAATGAGATGAAGTCCGAGGGCATCGCAGCTCGACCCAGCCCGGCCCGAGGGCAGCGGGAGGGGGGGAGCGGCGGTGGCGGCGGCACCTCCTCTCCGGGATCCTCGGGCACCGAACCGGGGGCGGCGAGGCAAGGGCGGCAGCCGCTGCCTCCTCCTCCTCCTCGAGGGCAGTCACTTCCCACCCGGCCGAGCGACGAGAAGGGCGGCGGAGTGGAGACCAGCTCTGCGGAGTGGAGAACTGACTCCCGACGAATCCAGAGAGAAGAAGGTTTCGGACGGGGAAGGGGAGAGGGAGAGCCAAGGAGTCCGTTTCAGGCTTCTCCTCAGCGCACACTGACGGCCGCCGCCACCGCCGCCGCCGCTGACAGGAATCTGAGCCCCGCCCCCTCGTGAGGCACTGCGCACGCGCGGAGGGGGGAGGCCCGGGAGCTCGGAAGAGCCTGGCGGCCGACGGAGGGCGGACAGGCGCGCCACGGAACAGCATCAACAAGGGCTTTGCTTCCTGCCGTCGCTGCCGCGGCTGCTGCTGATCCCGGGCTGGGAAAGGGCCCCGCCAGCAGGGAGGGAGGAGGGAGGCCGCCTGGCTTCTGGGGCCCTGAGAAGGGAGAAGATTTTTTGCCACGGCCTGGTGGCGGCGAGCCTGAGGCGGCCGGCCCTGCACCGTGGCGTACGTAGGAGGACACAGACCCTGTGGGACCTAGATGTCTTGCAAGGAGGGGAAAAGACCTCCAGAGATTTGCAGCGATCAGAGGCCGGCACGCTTGAGCTCGCACAGGGGAATGGAGTTCCACGGCTTGGACGGCAATCCAGCCCTTCGGAGTTTTTCCTAGCAGTTTCTGCAGTGAGCTGGCCAAGGGGCTCTCAGACTCACTTTTTAATTAAGAAAGGGCAAACCATATTCACCCCCACCACCACGACTTACTAAGTTTTGTTTGTGAATTTTTCTGTTGTTGTTCTTGTCAATGTTTTTGTTGGCCCCCTCTGACCTGGAGCTCATTGTGTAGGTCAGGCTAGCCTCAAACTCACAGAGATGTGCTTATGTCAGGCATAAGTCACCATGACTGGCTATTGGTTCTTTTTAATGAAAATATTTCCCCCAGGTTACCCACCACACCACACTTAATGGCGACTGCATTTTTTTATTTAGACACGTGATTTTTTTTTTTTTTTAAATGTAGGTCTAGCTGGCCTGTAGTTCACCATGTAGTTTTTGACTGGCCTCAAATTTAGAGCAATTCTCCTGACTCAGCCTCCCAAATGCTGGGATCACAGAAGAGTACCAGCATGTCTGGCTTTGATTTTTTTTTAAGTTTATGTATAATGATATTTCTGATAGTGAATGCCCGAATTTACTCCAGAGTGAAAAATAAAAGACAATTTGAAAAAAATTGGATCATGTGAGTCCACCTGTCTGTCTGTGTGTGTGTGTGTGTGTGTGTGTGTGTGTGTGAGAGAGAGAGAGAGAGAGAGAAAACAAACATACTCTTCCAAACAGGTTTTCATTTTTCACTGTACTAAGGGAGAATGGAGGAAAAACATATAAATGAGTTTTTTGGCTGCTCTGTTCATGGGGGCTAAAAGTTTCCGTTGAAAAACAAATCCTCACCTACACCACAGACTGTTTCCTGACTCTAATAGACTTCTGGGAAATTTTTAATCTAGTTATTAAAATATCAATTTGAGCACAGGGTGTGCACCTTGGAAAGTAATTTTTAATTTTATGTGGGATTGTGATGCCAACCACCTGGGCAATGTTTCTGAGGTGTTCAAGATGCCTTGATTTGTCGTAATGTGTCTACAAAGCTGGTCACAAATCCTAAAACCCTGCGGATGTATATGTACAAATCTTTAGCAAAGTTTTGCCTCCGTGAATGTGGCCACTTCATTGGGACTTGGAATGCTGGTATTGGGGAAGAGTCTCTGAGCAGGGGATGCCCCGGTGCAGTCATCTCTGGGGTGGGCTCTTTATAGAGCTTAACTTACAGACCTAGAATTTACATTTGTGTTATCAGAAACCACCTATCTTTTCATCTGAACATCTGATACAGGTTGCCCAATTGTCTTCAGTGAATTCTTAGTGATAATTAATGAACCCTGTGAGCATTTTCATCTGTCAAAGGTAAGAAAGGTTTTTAGAGCCACTCCAAGACATAGCAGAGCAAAACAGGAAACTACCCTCAAATTTCTATGGCCACTGTACTCTGTTGTAACAAGTCTCAAGGGAAGTCCCTTCATAACTGCTAAGAGACCCGCTCATTTGATAAGAGAAGATTCAAACCTCCTATTGTCCAACACGCTAAGGCCAATTGAAATTCTATAGCGTTGAGTTGGAGCAACGCATTGGTTGGTGACCAGCCCTTCCATTAGTCACTACATAATACATGAAGAGGAAATTACGATGTCCCAGGCCGAGCCTCAGTACTGAGAAAGCAAGGTGAATCACTGAGCATATTCCTTTCGCCAAACCTATGAGATTGAAACGCACTTAGGGTATAGGAAATCCCCTTTCTGACCCTAATTAACAAGTCAAGAGGGGCCAAGGCCTCTTCCCCTTTCTCTCAGCTCTTCTTTGCCCTTTACTCAATTTTTTTCCATTGTGTTTTCTTGTTGCTCAAATTTCCTCTGCTTAGAGAATAGCGAAATGAAGAAGGATCCTCCAAAGGATGACTAAGTGTGACTTGGCTTTCACAGTTAATTCTCTAGACTGGCATTCTGCATCCCAGCAGGCCCTGCGTTGAATTCTCTCTCTCTCTCTCTCTCTCTCTCTCTCTCTCTCTCTCTCTCTGTGTGTGTGTGTGTGTGTGTGTGTGTGTGTGTGTGCATGCAGATCAGGTTGTCTTCAATCACCCAATGATCCTCCTGTCTCAGCCTTCAAGTGCTGCAATTATACCCATGAGCACAGCAAACATTCGCTATAACTAAATGAAGGAAGATCCAAAGCCCCTCCTTCAACAGACACATTCTTCAAAAAACTGTTTCAGCTGAACCTTTAAGTTATATGTATTACTGTGCACACGCAGATGGGCCTGTGTGTGGGCAGAGGAGCCCTGGTGAGTGTTTTGAGTCAGAGGAAAACTTTGTGAGATGACTTCTCTCCTTCTACCTTTACATTGAGTTTCAAGGATCATTGAGCATCTCCCCGGCCCTGAAAAACTATTTAGAGGGAGAATTTTTGTGTCCAAGCTTTGCAGCAACATAGAAACCTAGATTTACACCAAGCATTGTGGCCCATACCTAAAACACAGACACTTAAAGCGGGAGAATCAATGTCAGCTGGAAGTTACATTTGGACTACAGTTTGAGACCTCATCTCAAATAACAACAAAGGCAAACAAACAAACAAAAAAATTAGATTTTCATTTTCTTCTTTTCAATTCCAGTGACTTAACCAAGATTGGTGGCTCATGCCTGTAATCTTGCCACAGAGGGACGTTGAACAAGAACACTGACAAGTTTTCAAAGATGGCTTGGGTTGTGGAGTGAGTTCGAGGCCAGCTTGAACTATGTAGAGAGATTCTGTCTCAAAACAACAACAACAACAACAACAACAGACTACTGTAGCTCAGTAAAGTGTTTGCCTGGCATGGGCGAAGCCAGCTCTGCAAACACTGTGAGGACATGCACTTACAACCCCAGTAAGAGGCAAGAAGAACAGAGGTTCAAAGGTTCAGGATCCCCCTCGGTTACATGCCCAGTGTGACCCTAACCTAGGTGCAGGAGCCCCTGTCTCAGGTAAGTAGATAAAGAGTGACCTGAATGCAGGGTCCAGGCCTGTAACCCTAACAATCAGGAAGGGAAAGCAAGAGAATCAAAAGTTCATGGGATCCTGTATCAAGGAGGAGGGGGAGGGGGAGGAGGGAGGGAAGGGGGGGAGGCAGTGGCTCAGGTAGATGTGGAGGTATATGCTGTCACTCCAACTCTTGGGAGACAAGCAGGAGTTCAAGACCACACTGAGCTACACGAAACTGTGCTTCAAAACAACAAACAAAAGCAGCTGGATGTGATGGCGTATATCTTTGACCCCCTACACTTGAGAGGCAAGGCAAAGCAAGCAGATCACTGTGAGTTCTGGGCCAGCCAAGACTACATATTCATCATTATATACTTTGTAAATTAATCATGATCTCTGATTCTCATAGTATTTCCCTCGTGTTCATTAATGTCTCAATTCCATTCCCCTTTATCTGTGATTCGTCTAATGATATATTTTAGACACAACTCACTGTCAGTACTTCTTCATAAAATAGTGAAGACAAGCAAGAACGACAAAAATTAAATCATTTAAACGTCTAAAATGAGGAAATTGCTTCTTGTAAAAAAAATTACAATAGGTTCATGGAACAAAATGTACAGATCTGGCAGTGTGTATAGTTCTTTTATATTACATCACAATCAAATACCATATTCCCCTAGTCATTTGATAATTTCACCAGAGCCCAGATTCAACTCCAAGTTGTACAGATTACATAACAGAGTGGCAGGTTTTGTGTCAGCAGTGCATTCTTTAACCCCTCCTGAACCTGCTTAGGCGCTTGTATGAACAGTGTGGCTGGATCTCCTGTAAATGAAAGGGGTTCAAATATCAACCACTGAAAAGAAATTAAATAAACGCACACAGAACAGAAGAATGTGTTGTCACAAGACCTACAGAGCCCATTGCCTTTGTAATACAATTAACGCTGTTAAAATGACTTTAGTCACACATATATTGTAAGGAACCTAGCTAAACAAACACAAAACCTGAAAGGAAAATTTCCGGAGCAGTTTAAGTCATCGGCCAAGGAAAGTTCGGACCACAGATTCTTTTTGTCCCTCCCTGAGAACACTCCTTTATAATAATAAAAGAGAGTTGATAGTGGGAAAAGGCAGTGACCTCATTGTGCTGAAATTCTAATTAAATTTATATTGGTTATGTAGATGTGTCAGAATCACACTGAAAACATGTTCTAACAAATATTCCTGAAGGCGAAATTAGACCATACTCTTTGCATCAGGTCTAGAATATTCCCCTATCTTCCAGGGTGCCTTCGTCTTATTTATAACCAGACATTTAATTCTATAAAATACTTCTGTTAGTTGTTATGAGTTGGTCCGAGTCGGTTCAGATCTGATGCCTTTTACAGAGATTAAAAGTTGAACCTTGCCGGGCGGTGGTAGGGCACACTTTTAATCCCAGCACTTGGGAGGCAGAGGCAAGCGGATTTCTGAGTTCAAGGCCAGCCTGGTCTACAGAGTGAGTTCCAGAATAGCCAGGGCTATACAGAGAAACCCTGTCTCAGGGGTGGGAGGTGGGGATGGGGTGGGGGTTGGGGGGGGGAGATGTGTTGCAAAACAAAAGTTGAACCTTTATAAGCTTTCTGCAAGAAAGATATATAATCCAGAAAATAAACACACACACACACACACACACACACACACACACACATCATCCCTCTACATGAAGTAAAAGCTGACCCAGCTTCCAGGTCCATCTCTTTGTTCCACAAATGGATTATCAGGGCCATAGCTGGGTGGGAGATGACAAAGATCTAAGAAGCAAACTTAGCCTGGCCGTTTACCCTGTAAACAAGCCCCTGCCCTGAGATAAGTACCAGACAAGGAATCCTTACTGGCTTCCACAAATCAATTATCTGTTTGCTTTTCCACCCCCTTGATAAAGGGATAAAGAGAAGAATGCTGTCTCCGCACACCGCCCTCTTTCTTCTCCTACTCTCTCCCATAGCATAGCTACCTCTCTTCATCCCAACAGCAGCTTCCTAGGGCGGTGGGGAGAAGCGAGGAATGGGCAGGGCAAAGTCCCTGCACGCTCCTGTTGGCAGTGTAACACGCCAGAGCCGTGACGTGTTGGTGCAAACATTCCACGAAATACCTGAGCTTCATTGGACTTTGTCAGCGGATGGTCAGAAAAGAAGAGCAGGTGTCTTTGTTTCAGTTCGCGGAGGATTATGGGCTAGAGGCTCAGGTGAAGGATGCAATGAGAAAAATAGTTGAATTGGTCATCCACAACTAAACCCAGTTTAAGGGCTGAGTTGAAGTTATTGGATAAACCGGACTTACTTTAGAAATGACATATTCTGCCTGAGAGGCATTTGTTTCGGCTGAGTAAAAAATTTAAGAAGCCGATACTGCCCCAAACATGGGAAGAGACTCACAAAAGATCTGTAAATAGGGTCAGAATTTCATTATAAAACAGGAAACTTGGAATCTTTGTTTATTTATTAATTCACTTTCTCCACCTATAAAAAGAAGAAAACCCCTCTTGCACTCAAAGTCCAGCTAAAGTAAAATGTCCTACGTAAATTCAGCCTGAGCTCTTCAAAGATTTAAAACATCTTATGTATTTGTTTTGGTTTTTGAGGCAGGGTGTCTCTGGCTGACCCCAGAACTCGCTATGTAGCCCAGGCTGGCCTTAATGGCACAGAGCTTCATCTGCCTCTGCTTCCTAAGTGCTGGCATTAAAGACATGTGGGTCATTGTGTGTGTGTGTGTGTGTGTGTGTGTGTGTGTGCTCCCACATGTTTGTGTATGCCCACATGCTATGGCCCAGGAGTACAACTTTGTGGAGTCAATTCTCTCCTTTTACCTTCTTATGGATTCTCAAGATTGAACTCAAGTTGTCAGGTCTGTGTTACAAGCACCTTTATTTACCTGCTGAGCCAACATCACACACACACACTCACACACACACACACACACACACACACACTTTTTTTTTTCTCTTTTTGAAACAAAGTCTTATTATTAGCCCAGGCTGGCCTTAAACTTGACAAAAATCCTCTTTCTCACCTCAGCCTCAAAAATGCTAGGACTACAGGTATGAGCTACCAGGTATGGCTTTCGAGAATGTTAATTGTTTTGTCCAATGGATTTCTGTAAGCAGGCGTGCAAACTGCTGGCCTAGCAGCACACATACACGCACCCACCCTTCAGATGGGGAAAATAGATGAAACACGGGTCTGGAGGTCGAGGGGCTCAGTGGAAGAGTACATGCCTAGCATACTAAGTTCTGGGACAGACTCAGCATCAAAATAATAATAATAATAATAATAATAATAATAATAATGACAGGCAACCCTTTCCTTAAATAGCGTATAATTGATGGTGAGCACATGGCTTCAGAACAAATAAAATAAGTTTCTTCAGACAGAATAAAGTAAGTCCTCTACTAACCATCTGTTGACATTTTGCTCAGAATTTAATACTGGGGCCAGGGCTGTAGCTCAGATGATAGAGGACTGGCTTGGCATTCACAAAACCCTAGACTCTGTCCCTGGCACCCCCCAAACTGGGGAAGGTGGTCAAGCCTGTAATCCCATCAAAAGTTCAGGGTCAACCTTCATGAATATGTTGAGTTTGAGACTAGCCTGTAATGTATGAGCCCCTATGTGTGTTTGGGGGGGGGGGCAAAATGAAAAAAAGAAAGAATTTTTTTTGTTTTGTTTTGTTTTGTTTTGTTTTGTTTTGTTTTTGAGACAGGGTTTCTCTGTGTAGCCCTGGCTGTCCAGGCTGGCCTCAAACTCAGAAATCTGCCTGCCTCTGCCTCCCAAGTGCTGGGATTAAAGGCGTGTGCCACCACTGCCCAGTTTAAGAATTTCTATTGGGTAAGAGATTGCCAGACTGGAAGAAGGCAAGGAGGAGAGAGATCCTGAGGAGAAGGCTTGAACACCATGTCAAAGATCTGGTTCTTTATCCTGGAAGCCCTGGGGAAGCAAGCCCCTGAAGGGTTTTCAAGAGGCCAATGGCTGACCACAGTTACAGTTTTAGACGGTAACCCTTATGGAACAAAGACTGATAGTTTCAGGCTTAAAATGAGCAATGGGGTCCTGGAATAAAGAGGGGAAAAATGGGGAAAAAAAAGACATTGTATAGGCAAGACATTATAGAAGTAATATTGAAATAATTCAATCATTGTGCACATGGGGGGGGAGGGGGGAAGACAGTTGGAGAAACTAAGGGTTCTCCTCAACGGACTCCAATAGCTTAACCTACCTCCAGCCCCAACCCCGAAAAAGAGTAGAAAAGCCAGCAGTGAAGGTGAATCCTCCAAGAGACTTCCCACTGTTATCAGGACGATAAAGACTAAACGGGAAGGAGCAATCTTGCACCTACTCCTTGTCAGTAGGAAACCCAAGTAAACATCGCTGCCTGCAAGCCAGGAAAAGAGTGGATTGATAAGAAAGAAGGATATTCAGACGTGAATGCCCAGTGTTCAGACCAGGCCCGCTCCAGCAGTAAAGTTTAAGTCATTCCGCGCCCTTTTTTCTTAATTACTGAATGGGGGTGGGGGGTGTGGAGAAGTGCAGGAATATGGAAGACCAATAATTCTAATGAAAAGTGGGGGTAGGGTCGGGAAGCTAGCAGGAAGCAAGCTGGGCTGTGGAGACTTTCAAAAGGATCCCCAAGTGTGCAAACCCTTGAGGGAAGACTTCCGCTATAAGGAGCCCGAGGTTGACTCTGTAAGCCCGGACCAAGAATCAGTGTACATAGAAAGGTAGAAAACGGGCTGAGAAATTGTGAATTTAGCCCGGAGCTGCTAAAGTAAGGTTGTAAGGAATGAATAGACCATCTCTATGAGCTATGTCCCTATTATAACTTTGTTTTGTTTTGAGGACAGAGTCTCCAGTAGCACAGGCTAGTCAAATTCACTATGTAGCCGAGGATGACCTTGAACTGATGATCCTCCAGCTTTTACCTACCAAGTCCTGGAATGACCGTTTATGTGGGGTTATTGAACCCACAGTCTTGTGCATGCCAGGGCAGCATTCTAAGTAAACTCCACCCCCAGATGTAAAGCTTTTCTATACAAGAGTGATATAAAAAGGGGGGGGGGAATTCTGAGGGAAACATTAGGCTTAGCCTATGTGAGGCCTAGAGTCAATCCTCAGACAAAAGGACAAAGAAATGAAGAAAGAAGCGTGAGACAGACTCAAGAAGACAGTGACTCCAGTAAGTTCCCTCTGAAAGAAAGAGAACATTGTAACCTATTGTTCCTCAAGAGGGGGTCAACCCCAAACCCCAAAGCAGTCTTGGCCTTCAGGGTCGGCGACCATCTTTACCCAGAGTTTCAACTCCTTCTGGATAGACTTGGTATTATTTCTGTTACATACTCAGATGCTTCAGTAGCTTACTGCTTTGGTTATTTTTGAACCTTCTAGAACACATAATCGTTTATAGGATCTAAGAAAACACAAGACCATCCCACACTGGCTGGGACCAAGGTGGCTAGCCAAGGTGGCCCACGCCCACTTTGCTTCCCAATGACAGCATTACCATATCATTAACCTTGAAGAAATGTTTGTCCCATGACTCATCAGGTAAGCCCCGTATACCTAGAGAAAGGAGGATTAAACTTTATTCCAGGAAAATCCCGACCACTTTGAGAATTCTCATTTTTTTATACCTCAATTCATGATGTTCCCTCTCCATTACAGTATGTCATAAACCTGAGGCACCCAGCACTCGTCATACAACTTGCTCTTCAGGAGCCTGTGTACACCCATGGAGAAGGTACCTTTGCTTTCATAGGGTTTTTCTTTTCCGGGAGAGGTTGAGCCAGGTTCTCCTGTAGCCCTGGCTGGCTCCTGATGTCGCCAAGCATGACTTGAGCTCCTGATCTTTCTCCCTCGGCGCTTCCTAAGAGCTGAAATTTCAGGTGTGTGCCCCATGAGAGGAAAAAATAAAAACAAACAAACAAAAATCCTTAACTTGATAGTCTGTCCAGAGGGTTGTGGAACTTGATTGGGTCACTCTCTTCTCTATGAAATAAGCAGGTTAGATGATCAGACAGGGATTTATGTTATGTAGGTAACAAACGCCAGTGGCTCATAGGCTTGGTTTTTTTTCTCATGCAAGTCTAGAGTTTGTCTCACAGCTCCAGCGCGCCATCGGTCACTTGGTGTTCTCCAGTCCCACCTTCAGAAACAGCCTTCCTTCCACAGGAAGACAGTCATTGCCTCCAGGCACCTGTCTGCAGTCTAGACAGGAGGAGGCAGAAAGGACAAGGCACAACAGGAACAGCTCTACACGGTGGCTTCAACTTTGGTCTCATTGGCCAGGATTTAATCATTCCATAAAAAAAAAAAAAAAAAGAATGACCCAGTGTTGCGGGGTGGGGGGGGGTGGGGGGGGTAGGGCAGTGTTTTAAGCTCTAAATAAAATGGGGAGTTTGTTGGCAAGGAAGTGGGAAGACATGTTGAGTAGATGGTTATAATATCTGCCAAAGCCACACATAATAATAATAAGAGGTAATAAGAAGTATCTTCCTTTCTGAATTTTGGTGATTATAATCTTATTTTCATTTCTCTCTCTCTCTCTCTCTCTCTCTCTCTCTCTCTCTCTCTTACTTGCTCACTCGGAATTGAATAAAGGTCCTGCAGACATTAGGCAAGTCATCTACCATTAAACCACAGCTCCTCACTCCTCAACAGGCTGACCTCGAACTCCCAGAGATCTGTCTGCCTCTGTCTCCCAACTACTGGGATCAATCGTGTATATCACCTTGCTTGGCTAAAAATCCTTTTTATTTTTTTTTTTCCTTTTCATGTGTATGTGTGTGCGTGTGATGTGCATGCATGATTGCATGTGTGGGGGCTTGCACGAGCGTGTGTGTGTGTGTGTGTGTGTGTGTGTGTGCACGCGCGCGTGCAGATGCAGGTGCACAGACATATGGTGGCCCACACTGGCCCTGGGAATCCTCCTTCACGGCTCTTCCCTCCTATTCTTTCAGTATAATTCAAAACTTACAAACATGGCGACTCTCACTAAGCCAGCTTGCTGGGGAAAAAGGGAAGGGTGAGAAAAGATCCCTGGAAATTCCATCTTCCCAGATTGGAATTACAGCCAAGTCACCATGTGTACCCGGCATCTTGGGGGGTTCTTGGGATTTGAACTCTAGTCCTCATGCTTGCACGGCAGACATTTTAACAGCTGAGCCATCACCCTAGTCCTCTTTCTAAAAATTAAAAAAAAAAAAAGAAAGAAAGAAAGAAAGAAAGAAAGAAAGAAAGAAATGTATATGGGTGTTTTGCCTAAGTGTATATTGTGTCCACTTTCACACATCACATCTGTGTCCAGTGCCTTTAGAAGCCACAAGAAGACATCAGAGCTCCTGGAACAGGAGTTACATAAAAGGCTTTGAGGAAACGTGTGGGTGCTGGGACTCAAACTAGGGTCTTTGGGAAGAGCAGTCTGAGCTCTTTTTGAAATAATTCATTATTTTCAGTTTGTGCGTATTGGTGTTTGTCTGCAGGTATGTCTGTGTGAGGGTGTCGGATCTACAGGAACTGGAGTTACAGGCAATTGTGAGCTGCCATGTGGGTGCTGGGAATTGAACTCAGGTCCTCTGAAAGAACAATAACTACTGAGCCATCTCTCCAACCCCTCTATGTTTTTAAAGATTACTACATTTTCATTTACTTTGTGTGTGATTGTGTCTTTGCAGTTGTGTCATGTCAGAGGGCAATTTCGTGGTTGTCAGTTTTCGCCACTCACCACGTGGGTCTCGAACTGAGGTTGTCAGGTTTGACAGGGGCACTACAACCCCGATGAACCATCTTCTGGACCACAAAGCCCATTTCTTAAGTTTTAAAATTCCAATCTTCAGGAAGTTTATTTCCCTCAATCCCAGACAACTTTCCTCAAAGCCTCAATCCCAGAAGGCGCTCGGCTTCTGAAGTGATTTCATATCCCGGTTTCACGTCTCCTGACAGAACCGTAAACTTGCCAAAGGCAAAGCCAGGCACTTTGCACAATGCTGGATTTGTAATGAGCAATCAATAACGTGTGAATAATGAATGAATGAACGATTGAAATCCGAGTTTCTATCTCTTCCCTCCCCGCAGAGCCCTGTCTTCACGTGTGTTAACTGACCGACTCTCAGTCAATACCAAGGCAATTTGTATCCTAGGTAGCCATCTGTAGAAAACCTTTCATTTTCCACCTCCAAATCCTCTCCACTATTAAACTTTGCATACTGTCCAGCTGAGTCTGCCCTGGCTATTTCCTTTCCTATTTTAGTGGATTAAAAGTCTTACCTCCAGGAAATTCTTCTATGTCTAAATTAAATTCTGGACACAATCATTTTCTTCTCTTCTTTGCTCCCTAAGTTGACGGCATGCAGCAAGGGACGTGTTCACCAAAGCTTTATAAAAGTCTGGGTGGTATGAAAAGTAGCAGGCAGACCCGTGGGAAGAAGACGTTCAGACAAGTGGGAATGGGGACCAGAGAGAGTAATTAGGGTGATCATATATTATATATGTGTATGAGATTGTCAAATGATAAATTTTAAAAATTAAGAGGGGGGCTGGAGAGATGGCTCAGCAGTTAGGAGCACTGACTGCTCTTCCTGAGGTCTTGAGTTCAATTCCCAGCACCCACATGGTGGCTCACAACCACCTGTAATGGGATCTGATGCCCTCTCCTGGTGTGTCTGAAGACAGCTACAGTGTACTCATATACACAAAAATAAATAAATCTTTTTAAAAAATTAAGAGGGAAGGGTAGCTAGGCGTAGTGTTGTACATCTTTAAACCGAATACGCAGGAGCCAGAGGCAGGCAGATTTCAGTGAGTTCAAAACCATCCTTGTCTACATAATGAGTTCCAGCTAAGGTACATAGGGAGGCTTTCTTAGTTAGGGTTTCCATTGCTGTAAAGAGACACCATGACCAAGGCAACTTTTATAAAGAACAACATTTAATTGGAGCTGGCTTACAGGTTCAGAGGTTCAGTCTATTATCATCAAGGCAGGAGCATGGCAGCTTCCAGGCAGGCATGGTGCAGGAGGACCTGAGAGTTCTACAGCTTGTTCTGAAGGCAAACTGAAGACTGGTTTCCAGGCAGCTAGGAGGAAGGTTCCAACAAGGCCACACCTACTCCAACAAGACCACACCTCCTAATAGTGCCTCTCCCTGGGCCAAGCATATTCAAACCACCACAAAGGCCCTGTCTCAAAAACAAACAAGGATGACAAACACCCTGCTTTGTAAATACCACTGGAACAAATATCTTTGCAGCTACATCTGTATTTATGGTCTTTTAAAAGTCACTGCCTTGGCAGATTTGTATGAGTTCAAGGCCAGCCTGGGCTACATAGTGAGTTCCAGGACAGCCAGAGCTACACAATGAGACCCTAAATAAAAAATAATAAATAAATAAATAAATAAATAAATAAGGTGCTATTTTCACAATCTATATACACTTCCTTCATATACACTCCTCAGTAAGATTTACTTTGACAACCAGTAGAAAGGACATCAAAGTGTGTGTTTGTGTATTTGTGTGTATGTGTGTGTGTGTGTATGTGTGTGTGTGTGTGTGTGTGTGTGTGTGTGTTGTGTATCACATGAAATAGGAAGGCTAGAGAGCTAGGCCCAATGTCAAAGAGGAGTTGGGATATAGCTCCATTAATAGTGTTTGCTTGGAGGGCCCAATGCTTGATCCCCAAAGCCACACGCACAAGCTTGGTCCCCTGTGTTTGTCATCTTAGCACCTGTGAAGGCAGAAGGATCACTAGTTCAAGTCTATCCTCCCTCACATAGTGAGTATGAGGCCGGCTCGAGATACACGAGGAACCTACCTCAAAAATAAATGCTTTATTATTATTTTGATAACAATGATATCAAGATTATTATTATTATTATTTATTTTTTATTTTTTTGGTTTTTTTCGAGATAGGGTTTCTCTATACAGTCCTGGCTGTCCTGGAACTCACTCTGTAGATCAGGCTGGCCTCGAATTCAGAAATCCGCCTGCCTCTACCTCCCGAGTGCTGGGATTAAAGGCGTGTGCCACCACGCCCGGCTATCAAGATTATTATTATTTAGTGGTAGAACACTTTCTTAGTATGTATAGGGCTTAATCTTAATGGTTCCTGCCTATAATCCCAGCAATTACAAGGCAGAGAAAAGAACATCTGTACAAGTTTGAAGCCAGTCTGATCTACACGGTAGGTTCTAGGCCATTCAGGGATACATAAGGAGACCCACGCTCTAGAACAGCACATGCGCGATGTGGGGTGGGAGCACGCTCAGTAGAGCCCTGCTGCTCCTCGGGACCTAAAATGCATTAGGCTTGCAGGTTCCGAGGCTTACTCAGCAGAGCCCAGTGTTAAAAAATGTTATTTTCGTAGCCCAACACCTGGAAATTGGAGCTCTCCCCAGAACGTTGCGGAAACGCTGACACTAAAACTTTTTTTTTTTAAAAATCACAGAACACAGAACTTCATGTTAACTTAGATGCTATCCTACCTCTCGGTAGCTGACTCAGACCAACGTGAGATGCCTAAGGGGAAGTCAGCAGAGCACAATTCATCAGCAAGAAAGTTTAATCCTTTAAGGATCCCTGCTTGACGCTGCCACTGGAAGACAGACGCCAACACCCAAGGTCCAGAATAAGACCCGACCTCATACATCCAAACAGTGCGGCGAAAAGGGCAAACCTCTGAGCTTTGAGTCCTCTTCCTCTCTCCCCCCTCCTTGCCTTCTCTCCTCTGTCAGGAGTGAGAACCAGGCTCTGCCCTTGTCCTCTGAACATTGGCGATCTGTTACCCAGCTACTTCCCCTGAGTTACCCCTCCCGATCCCAAAATCTCTCCATCGTTCAGAAATCCAAACCCCTCCTCTGGGAAGTGGCTTTAACAACAGTACTTTCTGTCTTAAGGAGGAAAATGTAAAAAGAGCTAAATTGCGAGAAAACACTTGGAAAAGTGTAATTCTGTGACACAGGTGTCCCCAGTTGATAAACTATTAACAATTCCAGCCTTTCCTTACACCCAGATTAGCACAAAGATTGGAAAGCACGTCTGCAATCCTAAATATAAGGATTTAATGAGGTGGGCTGGGTGTGTCACTCAGATGGGACAGAGCTTGCCTGGCATTGAGAAGGCCCTGGGTTTAATGCCCAGTCTGCGGGAAACCAGAAAAATATATATATATATATATATATATATATATATATATATATATTTTTTTTTTTTTTTTTTGATTTGGATTTTTCGAGACAGGGTTTCTCTGTATAGCCCTGGCTTTCCTGGAACTCACGCTGTAGACCAGGCTGGCCTCGAACTCAGAAATCCACCTGCCTCTGCCTCCCAAGTGCTGGGATTACAGGCGTGCGCCACCACCGCCCGGTTAAATTATGATTCTTAACACAAGTAAATTTACAGTTAGGAAGTAGCAATAATAATAATTTTATACATGGGGAGGGGTCACCACAGCATGAGAACTGTATTAAAGGGTCACAGCACTAGAAAGGTCGAGAACCACTGATTTATAGGGAGACCCTGTGCCAGCTAAGCAAAACCAAACAAGGCAGAATTCCGTGATCTGAGAGCATTCAGCAAAACTGATCATCAAATAACAATCCTATAGAAACAAACGCTTAGATCATCCTAAAAGACTGTCCTAGGACCAAGGGGAAGGGGACCAATTCTCTGATTTCATTGCCATATGTAACTTTTCATATGTGGAGACATAAAGTGACCTGAACTTTAAAAATAAGTGTTGGATTTGTTGTTGATGATGATGATGTTTTGTGTGGAGTTTTGTTTGTTGTTTGTTTGTTTGTTTTTGTTTGGTTTGGTTTTTAGAGACACGTTTTCTCTGTGTAGCCCTGGTTATTCTGTTGGAACTTGTTCTGTAGAGCAGGCTGGCCTTGAACTTGGAGATCTGCCTGCCTGCCTCTGCCTTCAGAGTGCTGGGACTACAGGTGTGCACTATTGCTGCCACCCAGCCCTTGGCTTTTTTTTTTTTTTTTAAAACATAGGTTGTCACTATGTAGCCTTGGCTGGCCTAGAACTCACAGAGTTCTACCTGCCTCTGCCTCTCAGGTGCTAGGATTTAAAACTGTGTGCACTACTGCTGGCCAAAAAATAAGTACTTTTTTGCAAAATGCAAAAAACAACTGTATTGCAATATCATCACAAGTGTAAATGGAACAAAACTTCAGTAGCCCTAGAGGAGCCAAACATGCACACGCATGCGCACACAGTGTCTCTAGTTCTGAGAAAGTCTGATGAGGAGGACCTTGAAGCTTTGAAGGACAGGTCTAGCTCTGTTTTGTTCAACATTGACTACAGGTTTCTTATAGCTTCTGCCACAGAAAAGGCATTTGGTATGGGACTGAGAAATGACACTTGCCTATAATAAAAACCTGTCTATTGGGGATTTTGATGGCATCAGATTGAAAGTCCTTCCCCAATGTGCTTTTTTTTGTTTTTCTTTTCCTTCTCTCTCTCTCTCTCTCTCTCTCTCTCTCTCTTTTTTTTTTTTTTTTTTTTTTTTTTTTGAGAAAGTGCCCCTGTGTAGCCCAGGCTGGCCTCAAGCTCACAACTCTATGCTCTAGCCTACAAAGTGCTATACCACTCAAAGCTTGTTTTTTTCTCAAGCACTGAGCCAGAGCTCAACATATAGTAAGTAGATCCAGGATGCATGAAGAACTTGTGACTGTCTGAGTGGATACATTCAGTCTCTCACTCTTCCATCCATCCGTGATCCAAATGGGCTCTCATGTCGACACACAAACCAGCAGACACCTCAGCGGGTCTTCGGAATCCAGTTTCTGTTTTACCACTGCCCAGAGAAGTGATTTTATGACTTTGACAAGTCTTTTTCTGGGCCTGAATACAGTTAGAGAAATATTAGGTATCCAGTCATCAGTTCTGTTATGATAACAGCAGCAAAGACAGACAAAGAGGGAAAAATGTTAATGCCACTATAGCCAGGAGCTGGTAGCGAGATCCCAGAAGAGCAATGGTAGACCTCTTAGAAGAGCTTTATATTCACTGTCCTGTCCCATATATTGTACCTACAGAAAAGTAATCCCATGGGAGTTTCCATTTACCTAGACATGCATAGATTCTGCAGCCTGGTTTTTAATCTCCTACATGGAGGTATGACTGCTTTCATGCTTTAATTAGCCATTGCAATTGAATTGAATAGGAACATTTCGAAACGTTCCTAATGTAAACAGTGCCTCCCCGACCATCTCTGCTCTTTAGGCGCCTCTCCAACTCCTCTCCAGTGGACTGCTGGGTCAGAGCGCACACGTAACCTTAATTTCACCATTTCCTGCTGAAATCATGCTCGGATTCATCCCCCTGTTAAAGGAGTGCGAGCCAATGGTTCCTAAGGTTTCTTCGCATGGTGTTAAAAGGCAATCCTTCAGGAACAACAGAGGCTAACTTTAAGCTCTTGGCTTAAACCTAGTTTACACTACACTCAAAGCGGAAACAGGTACCATCCAGGGTTACCTGTTCCCAGTTCTTCCCTCTCTCAGGTCCCTGGGAAGAGAAAACCTCATAAAAGCATCAGATCTGATGTTCATTTAATCCTGTAAGTAATGAAGTGAATCAAAGATTTTGGCCAGTGGAAAACTCCAGTTATTCAGTTTCATTAAAATTAATCTGTCACCAGACTTAGAAATCCAAACTCTCTCTCTCTCTCTCTCTCTCTCTCTCTCTCTCTCTCTCTCTCATAGTTACAAAAGAAAAAAAGGTTTCCACGTTATGCACACTTCTTCCGGCTTCCCCCACGTGACTGATGCGGGGTCATTTTACCCGTTCACACCTGCTCTCAGCCAGCTTTGTCAATGCAGTGAGTGAGATCACAATCTGTAAGAGGAGCCCTACGTAATTCCAGTCATTGCCTCTTTTTTTGTGTTTTAAATATGCCAGTCCTCTTTGAGCAGAAACCACAACTCAGTGCTTCAGAATGTGAACACGTGGAGGAAAAAAACCTATACTCTCTTTCTCGGGACTGAAAGATACAATAGACCTGACATCCTGGCCATGACTCGTGACCACTTGATCTGAATCTCATGAGAAGATTTTAGCTCATTTGTCTGAGTGGAAGAATAGTATTAGGATGATAATCTATGTAGGGCAGGGAATAGTGGCACATACCATTAACCCCAGCTTTTAGGAGGCTGAGGCAGGTGGATTTCTATGAGTTAAGACTAATTTGGTCTACATAATGAGTTATATAGGTTAGCCAGAGCTACACAGTGAGACTGACGTTGTCTCTAAACAAAACAAAACAAAACAAAACAGCAAACCATCTATCTAATTTATCTATCTATCTAGTGACTAATCTATCTCCTATCTTCTATCTATCTATCTATCTATCTATCTATCATGTGTCTAATCTATCTTCGATCCTATCAATCACCTATCTAATCTATCTAACATCTAACTATCTTCTGTCAACTATCTATCTATCTATCTATCTATCCATTCACCTATCCATATTTCAGTCACCCTCTTTATGGATGGTTCACTCTGTTAGTGGGTGTCCTAGGCTGCTTACACAGCAGAAGATGAGCCGGGCACAGCAGCCACCACTCTCATCTCCTTGTGTGCAGACACGACGTGACCATCTGCTCTAAGCTCCAGCCTTCATGATGTTCCTGTCCTGAGGTACTGTGCCCCCAAGTGTGGGCCCAAGTAAATCTTTTCTCCTTTTTGTCAGAGTATTTAATCACAGTCAGAGGAAATGCCAGACAATGGCTTTACAGGTTTGTTGTGTTTGTTTGTTTTTAAAGATTTGGTTTTTTTTTTTTTATTTATACTGTGTCTTAGGGTTTCTATTCTTGCACAAACATCATGACCAAGAAGCAAGTTGGGGAGGAAAGGGTTTATTGAGCTTACACTTCCACACAGCTGTTCATCATCAAAGGAAGTCAGGATTGGAACTCAGGCAGGCCAGGAAGCAGGAGCTGATGTGCAGACCATGGAGGGATGTTACTTACTGGCTTGCTCCCCCTGCCTTGCTCAGCCTGCTTTCTTTTTTTTTTTTTTTTTTTTTTTTTTTGGTTTTTTTTGGGGGGGGGGTCGAGACAGGGTTTCTCTGTGTAGCCCTGGCTGTCCTGGAACTCACTCTGTAGACCAGGCTGGCCTCGAACTCAGAAATCCGCCTGCCTCTGCCTCCCAAGTGCTGGGATTACAGGCGTGCGCCACCACGCCCGGCTCCAGCCTGCTTTCTTAATGAACCCAAAACAACCAGCCCAAGGATGACCCCACCCACAATGGGCCCTCCTACTCTTCATCACTAATTGAGAAAATGCCTTACAGCTGGATCTCATGGAGTCATTTCCTCAAATGAATCTCCTTTCTCTGTGATAACTCCAGCCTGTGTCAAGTTGACACACAAAACCAGCCAGTACACACTGTCTTCATACACACACTAGGAGAGTACATCAGATCCCATTATAGATGGTTGTGAGCCACCATGTGGTTGCTGGGAATTGAACTCAGGACCCCTGGAAGAGTAGTCAGTGCTTTTAACAGCTGAGCCACCTCTCCAGCCCCTGTGCTTGATTTTTTTTTAACCCTTCTTTGTAGTTGTTTGGATGGAGAGTAATGAGTAGTAGTGTTTAGGTGGGTGGTGTATTGATACTACCTCCTTTATTTTGGAAGATCAGCCAGGAGGGGTGGCTCACAGGAAATGAGAATAGGAAGCATGGACCTCATACACTGATGGTAGGAACACTAGGAAGTCTTTCTGTGTCTTCCTCCCTCCCTCCCTCCCTGTAACTGAGACTAGTGACACTGTAGTTCTAGTTACTTATCATGGGACCTTGAGTCATATGCCCCTTTGAACTCCACTTTCTTGTATTTATAATGCTGATCTCTCTCTCTCTCTCTCTCTCTCTCTCTCTCTCTCCTTCCCTCCCTCTTTCTCCCTCTCTTTTCTATCAAATCTGAGTAGTGGGGAAATGACGTCTTTCCCCCCTCCCCCCAGTATACTTGAAATATATCTCTTCTAAAATAAAAAGAACAGAAGAAAACTTCACAAACTTCACTACTTAGGGCGAATAAGAGGGACCGTGAGCCTATGTAAAGATAGACATACTAAATACCTCTAGCTTAAGTATTCTGTGTCATTTCTCTCATTGGCTAGTTTTGTGCTTTGATCCACCCATTTACCTAAATGCTCAGTTCACTTAGGATAGTGTGGTTCAATTGGCCTCTAGGGCCTAGAGTGAAAACAGGTTGGTAGACTTTTGTGCTGTGCCTTTTTCCTTTAAAAAAAACAAAACCAAAAACAAACAAACAAACAAACAAACAAAACCCTGGGGGCTGGGGCTGGGAATATAGCTTGGTGGTAGAGACAAGCCCAGGTTTAAACCCTAAGGCTGAATTGTAAAAAAGGAAAAAAAAATTGTATGTGGATTTAGAACAATGTGATGATAATCTCTAATCCAATAGACTGGACAAGTAAAGTTGCAAATGACAGCAAAATCATCTCAAACAGGCTTGAGACATAAATTTTATCTGGAGAGTTCTGGGACGCTGGGAAGTGTGTCACATTTCAGGCACTGTATGAGGGGCTTTTCCTGTTGCTGTGACTGAGGCCTGCCTGATAAGAAGCAACTTAAAGGAGGGCTGCCTCAGCTTTGAGGGTGTGATCTGTTCTGGTGGGTTAGGCACTGCTCTGCCTGGGTTCAGTTCGCAGCTGGGCAGGGCTATGAAGCTACTGTTTTCTGTCTCAGGGGGCTGAGAAACCAAGAAAAGAGAAACCACAGAATTTAGCCTCTGTCTCCCTTTCCCCTTTCGAGTCTGTCTGGGCCCCCAAATAGTCAGAGGGAGCCTTCCAGGTTCAGGCTAGTCTTTCCCTCTTAGTCAATCCCCTCTGGAAAGCCTTCGCAGACACGCCCTAAGGTTGCCTCATCCGCACCATAGGGGCTGTCTAATCCAATCCGTTTGACAATTGCAACAAGCTCTCCCAGCAGCAAATGGACTCAGGGTCATAAACCCTGCCATCTCCGGTCCTGTTTTCCAGTTTCTATATTACACATGACACTGCAATAAGCACGTCATCCTGTTCATGTGAGTGAGAATTCCTCAGCCCGGAAATAGACTTTCCCCCGTCAAGGAGATCGGCGTTTCCAATTTCCCCGCTATTTACAAATCTCTAGGAAAAGATGGCTCCTTCTGTTTTTAAAGGCATCGCCACTGTAGTAGTAGTCCCATGCAAGATTCCCTACTACGATTCATCAAGGATGTATGAAACGGGGCTGGAGAAATGGCTCAGCTTTTTCAGAGGACCCGAGTTCGATTCCCAGAGGGCTACTCACAATTACAAGTAACTCCTGCTCCAGGCAATCTAATACCGCCTTTTGGCCTCTTTGGGCACCAGGTATGCACGTCATGCATAGACCATACCCGCAGGCAAAATAACCATACACACAAAATAATAAAGAAATCGTTTAAAAAATATAGGAAAAATTACATTTCTTTTCCTTTCTGCTTATTTTTTATTATTGCTTTTTGGAGACTGGACCTTGCCAGCTTCCTGCGTTTTTCTAGGTTATTCTTGAACTTGGTGGTCTTCCTGCTCAGACTTCCAAGTAGGTAAGATTGCACGCATGTCACTATGTGAAGATCTTCTGTTTGTCCTTTACAAAAAAAGATTTATTTTTTATTTATGTGTACATGTATGCATACCTGTAGTGTATGCCACATGTCTGTGGGTGTCCTCTCTCTCTCTCTCTCTCTCTCTCTCTCTCTCTTCTCTCTCTCTCTCTTTTGGTTTTTTTGGATTTGGTTTTTTCAAGACAGGGTTTCTCTGTGTAGCTCCAGCTGTCCTGGAACTCACTCTGTAAACCAGGCTGGCCTCGAACTCAGAAATCTGCTTGCCTCTTCCTCCCAGAGTGCTGGGATTATAGTCGTGCGCCACCACGCCCGGCTGTGTAGGTGTCCTTTCAAGCCTAAACAGGAAGTTAGATCCTCTGGAGCCGGAGCACCTGACTTGGGTGCTGGAAATTATTCTTGGGTCCTCTGGAAAAGCAGGAAATATTCTTTTTTTTTGGGGGGGGGGCGGTTGAGACAGGGTTTCTCTGTGTAGTCCTGGCTGTCCTGGAACTCACTCTGTAGACCAGGCTGGCCTTGAACTCAGAAATCCGCCTGCCTCTGCCTCCCAAGTGCTGGGATTACAGGCATGCGCCACCATGCCCGGCTAGCAGGAAATATTCTTAACTGCGAAATCCTTTCTCTAGTCCGAGTTTTCTCCTTTTGACAATTTCAATCAACAGAATGTCTCAACTGGTGTAAGCCTGAAGACCAGAGTTTAATCCCAGAGGCCCACATGGTAAGGTGAACAGTTGTCGTCCGACCTTGTCACGTGTGTGTCCTGACCCACACCTGTGCACACAACTGCATACACACATTCAAAGCTGTAAGAAAAAAAAAATGATTTGTATCTAGAGTAATAATCTTTTGTTAGATAATTGAGTTGCAAGCGTCAAAAGTATAGGTTAAGCGCTGACAGTTTCTGTGATAGCTTTTGTACCCTACATTTTTGTGTTTGTGTTGTCTTTGTATGGGGGGGGTGTTCCTGTGTGTGTGTGTGTGTGTGTGTGTGTGTGTGTTCTGTTTGCTTTTGTACCAGAGGCCAGAAGTCAACATGGATGCTGTTCCCCAGGAGCCTACCTTATTTCCTGAACCAGGGCCTCTCATCGGAGTCTAATGTTCACCAATTAGCTTAGGCTGCCTGCCCAGTGACCCTCTGGATCCTCCTGGGTCCCCTCCACAGAGCTGGCATCACGAGGACATGCCTATGTGGCTTTGTGCCTGGCTTTTGTTTTTGTTTTTGTTTTTTAAATAAAACAATAACAACCAACAAAAACACAGGCATTCTAGGGATCAAACTCGGGTCCCAAGGTCATAATGCTTACCCAGTAAGCACTGCACTGATTGAGACATCAGGACGTAGATAAGTTCTACTTTAATGCTGTCAAACCACTGTCCTTATGATTTGGACTCTTATTCTTTGAGACAGAGCCACAGATAGCTCAAACTTGCAGTGTAGCCGAGGATGAGCTTTCCAGGATCACACCGAGTGGTGTGGAGGATGCATCAGAGGACTGTGTGTGTGTGTGTGTGTGTGTGTGTGTGTGTGACGAGCACTTTGCCAACTATGGTATGTACAGAGTCACGGCTGCTACAAGTATTTTTTTCTAATTGGATTCCTTTTTATCTACAAGTAGGAAACTAATTCATTTAATTTAATTTATTTATGTTGTTTAAAAGGCTAATAGTTCCAGAACCCCTGCGTTTTTTCATCTTTCCCCATTGATTTATTGTGCTGTTTCTGTTTTACGACAAGTTCCCGTGTGTATTTAAGCTGTTTCTGGCCTATCTGCTTCTTGGGCTGTTTGTCTGTACCTCAACAAATAGCTCATTAAAAGAAATAAGATGGGGCGTGTCTGTGTGTATGTGGTGGGGGGACTGGAAGAAGAGGAGCGAGAAGAAGCTCCATCAGGATGTAAAGAAAATGCATAATTTAATTAATAAAGAAAATAAGACTATCTGATAACTACATTTAGTTGATGGACAAAATTCCCTTCCTCCCCCCTCGGAATTTGTATAGCTATTTTTGGTTAATTCATATAAAATCAAGAGTAGCTATCGAGAACTCTAAAAGTGCCCTGGGAGTCTGGAAAGAGATGGCTCAGCAGTTGAGAGCATCATGGTTCTTCCACATGGCTCCAGGTTCACGTCCACCATGCCCACCACCATCTACAACTCCACTTCCAGGGCATCTGACACGGCATTGGCCTCCACAGGCACCAGACACACATGTGGCACACACACATCCATGTAGCAAAATACCCATACGAATAAAAAATTTTAAAAATATACAAGTTCCTTTGGGAGCTGGGTGTGTTTACTTTATTGACTGGTTGGTTGGTTGGTTGGTTGTTGGTATGCATGTGTGTATGGGCATGCCATAGCATTTGAGTTGGGACAGGGGATAACTTGTGAGAATCAGCTCTCTTTCCACCATGTGGGTCCCAGGGATCCAATTCAAATTGATGGGTTTGGCTCCTAGCTGCTAGCACCATTTACCCTCCCACTGAGCCATCTCACCAGCTCTCAAAACAATAGATTTTTAAAAATAATTCATTTGTTTTTTGTTTTGTTTTGTTTTGTTTGGCTTTGGTTATCTTGGAACTTGCTCTGTATACCAGACTGGTCTGGAATTCACAGGGATCTCCCTGTCTTTGCCTCTCTAGTGCTGGGATTAAAGGTATGTACCACCACTGCCCGGCTATGTATTATTTTTAAATGTGTGTGTGTGTGTGTGTGTGTGTGTGTGTGTGTGTGTCTGTGTGTGTCTGTGTGTGTCTGTGTGTGTCTGTGTGTGTCTGTGTGTGTGTGTATGTGTGTACATTAGCACAGGTGCCCCCCAGAAGAGGACATAGGATCCCCAGGAGCTGAAGTTACAGATGGTTGTGAGCCACCCAATTTGGGTGAACCTGAACTGAACTGGATTTGGGTTGTGACAATCAAAAATGTGTTCAGACATGGCCAAAGATTCCCAGGAGCACAAAACTGGCTTCACTGAGACCCACAAGGAAAGACAGAAATTAACGAAATGATATTAAGTAGTTCGGAAGAAACAATAGTCTCTCCCCTGCAAATGAAAACACAAGAGATATTTGAAAACATTTACCAGGAGCCTCACATGATCATTTCAGGGGCAGATGAGGAAAACTTCCCTGAGGATATGACAACATGATCTCTCCTAGCCAAACACAGGCACAAGCGGCCTGCCACCGACAGAATTCTGAATAAACAGGTCCAGGTCAATAGTTCTGGGGAAAGGGAAATCAGATGTCAGGTTCCTTTTGGGAAACAGAGGTGGACTGGAGGGATGTTTTTGTGTGTGTGTAGTTTTGGTGCTGGTAGCTGAACCCAAGACCTCACATATGCTAAGGTCATGACCTCGCTGTGCTGCAGCCCCAAGCACGGTAGACTGGGTTTGGTAGGGTAATTATTCATTTCAGACCCTGCTATCTAAAGCTCGCTCAAGTGGCACAGCTTGGGCAAGGCGCCACGAACTTCAGACTAAAACAGCTAGTTAAAATCAGAGCCCAGCCTCAGATCCTATCTTCCACAACAGAGGGCTGCAGGTCATAAGTAACAGAGAACACGAAATCTCCCCCAACCAACGCCCCACTTCCCCCAATGCTGCTGCTGCGCTCCAGCCGCCCTCTAAGCCTCTAACACGGCTGAAGGCTAGGGGAGAGGAATGGAAAAGACCTTCCAGATCCCCAAATACCTCATCCCCAGTGACTGTGGCAGTCAGGAGTCCCCAGTTGGAAGATGTGGTTAGATTTTTAGTTTAATGAGGTCAGTGGGGACGTGCTGGTGCTATGGCATCTATTTTAATATTTTGAGAGTTCGCTTTTAAAATCACCTCTGAGCCAGGCAGTGGTGGCATACACCTTTAATCCTAGCACCCGGGAGACAGAGGCAGGCAGATCTCCATGCCAGCCTTGTTTACAGATCGGGTTCCAGCACATCCAGGACTTCACAGAGAAAGACTATCTCAAAAAAAAAAAAAAATCACTTCTGTATACTGGCATAAATTCCATACCCTTTCTTCTGTGAGAAACACTGCAAGGGGTCTGTGAGAGAGATCTGCTTCCCTGGTTACTGGTTCTGGTTACTATTTTGTTTTTTGAGACAGGGATCTCATTTAGCAGATTATAACTTTCAATCCCTGATCCTTCTGTCTCCAAATCTTAAATGTTGGGATTGCAAGCATGAGCCACCTGCCTGTCTTACCAACTTTTTTTACTAACAGGATTATGGAGTTTCAAGTATCATGATGAAAGTGGCATAGCTATATAAATTAGAGTCATCCTCTGACTTCCTGCTTTCTTCCTTCCTTCCTTCCTTCCTTCCTTCCTTCCTTCCTTCCCTTCTTCTTTCTTTCTTTCTTTCTTTCTTTCTTTCTTTCTTTCTTTCTTTACCTTTTGGGAACAAAATGCTATATGGTATTTTTTTTAAGATTTCATTTATTTACTTTATGGATATGAGTACACTGATGCTGTCTTCAGACACACCAGAAGAGGGCATCAGATCCCATGACAGATGGTTGTGAGCCACCATGTGGTTGCTGGGAATTGAACTCAGGACGTTTGGAAGAGCAATCAGTACTCTTAGCCTCTTAACCACAGAGCTATCTCTCCAGCACTAGTATATTATTTAATATATCACACACACACCCCACAAGAATATCCCAATGCAATGTGGTATACAGGGATAGAAAAATGGCATTAGTGGAAAGAACCAATGGCATTTTCAATTACATTAATAATCTAATTGAATACTTAGTATAGTTTTGTTTCCTTTTGTTGTTCTTCATACTGTTGCTTTTTGTTTGTTTGTTTGTTTGTTTGGTTGGTTAATTGGTTGATTAGTTGGTTGGTTAGCTGGTTGAGTCTTGCTGGGTAGCCCAAGCTGGCCTTGAACTTGAAATCCTTCTTCCTTAGCCTCCCACGTGCTGGCATGATAGATGAGCTTTGTTTAGCTGGCTTCTTTGTTTTGACAAATGTTATGTAAGATATTAACATAGAGGAACTGGATAAGGGATGTGTGTGTGTGTGTGTGTGTGTGTGATTTTGTATTGCTATCATAGATACAAAATTACCCTAAAGTCGTTGTTTTTTTGTTTTTTGTTTTTTGTTTTTTGTTTTTGTTTGTTTTTTCGAGACAGGGTTTCTCTGTGTAGCTCTGGATGTCCTGGAAATCACTCTGTAGACCAGGTTAGCCTCGAACTCAGAAATCTGCCTGCCTCTGCCTCCCAAGTGCTGGGATTAAAGAGTGTGCCACCACTGCCCAGCTGTTGTGTTTTTTTAAAGGTCACATTAAAATAATTTCAAAAGGCTGGCGAGATGGCTCAGTGGCTAAGAGCACTTGTTGCTCTTGTAAAGAGCTAGGCTCAGTTCCCATCACCTACCTGGTAACTAACAACAATCCTTAACTCCAGTTCCAGGGGATCTGGCACCCTCTTCTGGCCTCTTCGGGTACCAGGCATACAGTGCACATACACATACAGAAGCAAAATATTCATGCACATAAAATAAAATAAAATAAAATAAAATAAAATAAAATAAAATAAAATAAAATAAAATAAAATAAATCTTTTGAAAGAAAAATACAAACA